>JASAOM010001000.1:0-74765 GCA_030849085.1 Borovskyia barvae
ACAGCTTCAACGGAGCGTCAAGTAGTACCCACGAGCGTCTCGGCGAGCAGGTCCAAGCCTCCTCCTTTCAACCTCTCGTCTCGACGGACATGTTTTCCCTCCTGTTGGATGACATCCAGTCGTCTTTTACGGCGTTCGCTCCTTCCCGGAGTATCGAGGGGACGAACGAGGACAACGTCTGTGTGAATCGGACGGATATTCTGCTGGAAACTTCGTCGGGCTGCTCCGACTCCCACGCGGGGCGTCGCTCGGCGGACCTCCGATGTAGCTCCCCCACACATAGCGCCGCCGGCGGCTCGGTCAAGCGCACCCGTATCGTCACCATTGTCGAGCCGCCCACTGGGAAATTGAAGCAGCCACCGCATCGTGAACGAGAGAGGAACAATCCCTATAGCACTCGCCCGCATCCACCACCCGCGCGATCTTCTTCCCGCGTTTCTCGAGGAAAGTCGAGAGTTCCATCTCCCTTCCCTTCGAAGGCCGTGGAGCCGGCAAAACTTCATGCAAACGTACTGAGCAGTCCCCCCTCGGCAGAGATTTCGACGTGGGCGAGGAAACCGACGAGGGCGAGGACAACAGTGCATGACGGTGCACGGCTCGTGGGCACGAGCAACAGCATGCGGCTACGAGGCTCCACCCGTCAGCGAACCTCGATATAGCCCGTGAAAAGGTGGGGGATGGGTATTCGAGGCCGACGGGAGAGGGGGAAGATGCTGGCCATCTCCCAGTCTACTTCAGGTAGCTATTCCATCGAAGAGCGAAGGAAACAGAAATACGCGTAGAATTAAAAAAAGGCGGGGCTAAGTGGGACACTATTCTCTCCGGCCCCTCCCCACGCCCATCCATCCTCTTTTATTTTTCTTCTGCTTCCTCCGGCACACATTAGCATGCCTCGCATCCGTCGAAACCGACGAAACAGAGACACAAAGACATGGATATGTATCCACACAGACGCACACAACTCTATATATATATAACTAACTATTTTAATATGTATATAGATGTGCATGTATGTGCGTGTTCTTTTTAAAGATGTCAATGGGCATGTATAAAAGGGGGTAAGGGGAGGGGGGCGCTACAAAACAAAAAAGGGTTGCTCTGATGCCTCGGCTGGAACTTTTCCGTTTGTTCTGCCACTCCCCTTGCCCCATCGCCTCCCCTTTTTTTCATGGACCCCTTCCTTCCCCCTAAGGCTCAGGGAAAGATGGGGCACAGAACCTTCGCTTGTGGAGATGCGCTTTCTTCCGTTACGGCGGTGAGGGCAAGCACCTACTTCTGTGTGTGGGGGGGGGGGGGGGGGCTCGCCTACCGACTCATCAAGGGCCTATTTTTGTGTTCCTTTTATGGAACCCACCCCTTTTTTGAGGGGGAGAGGGGTGGGTACAGAAGACAGAGAAAAAATAGCGCATTAGGGGATGAGTCACATCGGGGCTCTCCATCAACAGGGGTTTCTCATTTTGTAGCGCCACGCGCGCACTTTTTTGGGGGGAGACAGACGAGTAGGCGGTGGTGATCCGGTGGTGTGAGGAGAAGAAAGGGGGGAGGAGGAAGTGTTGCAACTGTGGATGAGGTAGCGCCGAAGGTCCTGCAATAAAAAAGAAAGTGGCCTGTCTTCTCTCAGATTTAGTCCGATCAAGGAAAGGAGAAGAGGATCAGGGAGGGGCGGCCGCAAGCGAGGGAGACCTTCTTTCATCGTCAGATGCCGTCACTGCAAAAACGGTAGACCCTGTCCATTCTTGAATTGTTGTTGCCTCTGGCGCTCCTGTACGACACGCATACGCACCCCTCCCACTCACGGCTTGGCATCCTGTTGGTTTTCGCATGATCGACGCATTTTTCGGCTTCGTTGCTCCCCTGTAGAGTCCCTGGCCGCCTCCTCCCTCCTCCCCCCCCCCCGCCCTTCCCCAAGTCATACCTCTATGTTATGATCTATTCCTATATAAATATTATACGTATATCCTCTGCTCCCCAAGGTACATCGATATAGATCCTGTTGTTATTGGTGTGCCTCTATTCTTTTACAATATTGGTGATGCTGCCCGCGTTGCTCATCTTGAAGAGGGAGTGCACCGTCTCCCTATCGCTTAAAAATCTGCGTGGGCGCATGTCGTCATCAAGACTGGCTTAGAGATGCCCTAATATCTTTTATGCTCGGCTTTGCCTTGCACTTGCCTATTCCCCCACCCCCACCCCCTGACCCCTCCCTTTCTCCCACTGTCGTCCACCCCCCTCCTTCTCTCTTCTTCGTTTCTACCAAAAAAGGGGTCAATGCCAGTGGGGAGGGAAGAAAGGAAGGGGGATACAGAAGAAGGTCAACCAGCAAGAATCACAGGGAATAACTCCAACAGAATTTGCTTCACTTTTTTTCGCATTTTCTTTTTCTGCCATCTCTCTCTCTCTCTCTCTCTTCCTCCTTTACTCTCGCTTTACTTCTCTTTCTGGGGCGATATTGCAGGCTCTCACTCTGGATGTGCATAGTTCTCTACGGAAGGGCAGCTTACAGTTTTCTATCGTTGTTATACTCTCTCCCCCTATATATAGATTCATTACTGGCTGCACGAACGATAGCAACCAAAGCTAGTAAAAATGAGAAACAATATATAGGAGAAAGTTTTTTGTTTTTTTGCTTTCAGAACAGGGAGAGTTGATTAGTGCGAGATACCGAACGACTTCGGTGCTGCCCCAGCTATTCTGCATGCCTCCCCCCCCCCTTCCTCCATCAACGTGTATGGAGCTCCTGTATCTATGCTTTCTTATCAGTAGCTTTACTGCGTTCAGCTGCTTGTCTGTGTGTGTGTGTGGAGCTGGAACAAAAAGAGGGAGGGAAGAAACGGGGGGACTCATGAGGAGCATTCTTCTCAACAGCACCCGCGCTTCCTCTCGCCCCTCCCCCTTCTGATCCCTTTGCCCGAACCACGCTCCTTCCTTTATGTTCGTTTGCGATTCGAGAGAGATTCAAACGATCCCTGCTCATCCATGATCTCTTTCCCTACCACCTTATCCATTCCCCTCCCAATTTGCTTTCTTCTCTTGCCCCCCCCCCAACACGCCTGCGATGACAGCGATAGTTTTCTTGTGTTTCGAGTGGGGAGAGGGGAAGGAGGGAGGCGCTTTTTGGTGATGCCTTCTCTTGCTTCCCCCCCCCCCTCCCCCCAATTTCCTCTTTCCTCCCATTCGTCTCCGTCACAACGTCCTTTCAGCCTTCCCCTCTGTTCTTTCAGGCTGGGGCGAAGGACCCAAAGTAATCGCTCGGGTCGCTCTGCCCTCTCCCCCTCTTAGCGACCGAAGACTTGTGTGCTGTGTGGAGGTGCGTGTGCGTGTGTATGGGGAGCGGTGTGGGGAGAAAAAGTTAAAGGAGACAGCTCTATGACTGCTGGGGGAGGAGGGGGAGGGAAGGATCGTCGTGTACCGTCTAGCTCCCTCTCCCGCCGTCTCCTCAGAAGCCTCCCCACCCCTCTCACTCTGCGCCCCCTGCCACACCCCTCAACCCTCCCTCTCCTATCAATATATATGTCTCTCTATATATTCGTGTATGGATAAATATGTGAGTGATTCTTGCAATTCGAAAAGAAACGGCCGCGTCCTGTTGTTTCTCCCAGCCCCCTCGCCTGTGCGGCCGGCGGTGCAGCCTCCGGTGCACTGCGTCCATCCTGTGTAGAGAGAAGACGGGGAAGGCTGGGTAGGCCCTCCCTTCTCTGCCCCCCCCCCCTTCACACACACCAAAGGATCGCAACCGCGTTGTCTGTCGACCCCCACTGCTCCTCCCTGCTGCTTCCTCTTGTCCTCCCCCACAACCGCTCTCAAACACGCACACACACACACACACATTCACCACCCTCGCCCCACTCTTTATCTGCTCTTCTTCCTTTTGTGTAGAATTAGCAGCCGCAGTAACTCTATCGTCCTTTCTTTTTTGTATTCCTCCTTCATTTTTTCGCTCCTCTCTGCCCTTTCATCAGAGTTCCTGGTCTTTATTCTCTATCCTATCGAAGTATATACTCACCTGTTAAGCTCCTGTGCTAGCCTCTGTCGATTCTCTGCACTTCTCCGAAAGAAAAAGCGGTTCTTGGCTCCGGGAAAGGCGCCTGTGTCTCCCTGTCTTTCGGTGCATCGTGTGCGTCGACGCTGGCAATAGAAAAGGAAGTCGATCAGATCCCTGCACTCCCCTCTCCTTTCCCTCTTCTTCGCACAGCAGACGCTCCACAGGTGTGTTAGGGAGATTTTTTGCGCTTCCTCCGAGGCTCCGCACACTTTTCGCGGAGCATACGTGGGCTAAAAAGAGCAAGAATAAATAAATATATATGTGTGTGTGATTTGGGGGTTTTTCCTTTTTCCTTTCTCTTCTCCTTTCTGAGTCTTCCTCTTCCCCTACACCCCTCTCTCTTTTCTCCCATCTCTCTCTCCACTCTTCCATATTTTATTTCGATTAGACTGTTGTGATAACATCGTTAGCGCTTTTTTTTCTTCTAAATCGATCACCTGTACTCACCCAGTTCGTACTTCGCTGTGCTCCTCCTCCTCTTGTCTCCCCATATTCTGTGTTTTTCCCATTCTCGTCTTTCATTTCTCTCTCGCTCTCTCTCTCTCTCTCTTGCATTTTTTCTATCACCTCCTCCACTCACTTTTCACTTTCTTGAGCGTGTGTGGGTGTATGGTGTGTGTGTAGCAAAACTAACCTTTCTTTTTTCATCGTTTAGTTTTCCTCCAGCCTATCGAAAAGGAGGGCAGAAGGGCAAGAGCACTAAGAACAGAAGAAAGAAAAGTAGTCGCGGTGTCATCGGACTGGCCTCACTCACGGAGAGACGCCCATCTGCTTCACGTCTCCCCTCCCTCTTCCCTTCTTCTTCTCTCCGCCATCACCCCCTACTCCCACCACTGCATACGCAGTGCTGGTTCTTTTTTGGAGTGTAACTATATAAATACAAATATTTTCCTCTTTGCTATTTTCTATCGATTCTTCTTCATCCACCGTCTCCCATTTACTTTTTGAGTAAGGCAAGCGTCTTCGTGCTGGTGGCACACGGTGAAAGGTGCCCCTCACCGTGGTCACTTCTGCCTGTGGATCTCGTTTCGTGTTCACTTTCTTCCAGCGATTTCCTCCTCTGATTCTCCGCGGCACGTCTGGTACGCGTCTCGCCCCCTCTCCTCTTTTTTTCTCTTTCTATCCCTATACGTATTTATATATATCCATCCCCTTCCCTGAAGGTACTACTCCCAATGACGGTCAAGGCGCTCACCACTGCAGTCCTTAAGAAGGCTTTGCTGCAGTTCAGTGGTTCTCCGAGTCGTGACAAGGAGTCCCCACCCAAAGTAGCCCGGAAGCGCCGCGTTCAGAGGAAGAGGAGGGAGCCTGAGGATCCGACAGAGCCGCTCACCCGCACCACTCATATCGATTCCGAAACGCGCGAGCTCATTCGCATCATACGCCAGAAACGATTGCCACAGGATGTGAAACCTGGTATGGTGCGGCCCTCGCGTTCGGGCCACGGCCACGGTGGCCATCGGCGCGCTCGTGCTCCTCCCCCCCGTGAAGCGATCCGTGCGGCTGCTGTCCGGGACACTCGTGATCGTTCTCCCGAGGACGACTGGCGTGGAACTGAAGTCTATAACTCGTATCATGAAGCTAGTATCTTCAGTGAAGACGTCGCGTCCTACTGTGAGGATGACATCGAAAGAGATGGGTACGAGGAGGATTCGGTCTATGTGGACTATCATCACGAAGAGGATGATCACGCGGATGACGTCTACGCCTTTGATGCTGACGATGCGTCGTATAGCGAGCATACGTCGTATCATGAAGAAGTCGACCGGGTTTACATCTCACCGCTGCACCGTCGCACTCGGGGCAGCAAACGCAGGTCAATTGCTATCACTGCTGCGGCCACACCCATAGCACCTCCTCGAGCCCTGAAAGCACCTGCGCGTGAATATCAAGTGGCACCCCCTCGTGAGTCCCCCAAAACACCAGCTCGTGAATGCCAAACGGCACCTCCTCGTGAGTCCCCAAAAGCACCTGCGCGTGAATATCAAGTGGCACCCCCTCGTGAGTCCCCCAAAACACCAGCTCGTGAATGCCAAACGGCACCCCCTCGTGAGTCCCCAAAAGCACCTGCGCGTGAATATCAAACGGCACCCCCTCGTGAGTCCCCCAATACACCCGCGCGTGAATATCAGGTGCCACCCCCTCGTGAGTCCCCCAAAACACCAGCTCGTGAATACCAAACGGCACCTCCTCGTGAGTCCCCAAAAGCACCTGCGCGTGAATATCAAGTGGCACCCCCTCGTGAGTCCCCCAAAACACCAGCTCGCGAATACCAAGTGGCACCCCCTCGCGAATACCAAGCGACACCCCCTCACGAATCCCTGAAAGCATCTGCTTACCAATACCGAGGCGTGTCCATTGGTGAATACAGAAGTGTGCCCCCTCGTGAAGACCGGGATGCACGCGCTTGCGGGTACAGATTTGAATCTGCTCGTGAATCCACACGTGTAACTTCTATGAAATCCCCCTGTCACAGCCGTGAGGGAGGAGCAAGGAGTGCACGCACTCGTCCGGAGGAGTATCCGCGTCGCTCCGGTACACCCGCGTCCTACGCCCCTCGACGCTCGTAACACCGTGAACACACGCATGGGAGTGTGGGAGAGAGGGGGGAGACTGAGACTGGCGATGTGTTGGCTGCTCCTACAGGTGAAGAGTTCTGCCATGGACGCTCCCAAGCTGAGCCCTCGGATCCCCCTATCGACGTGGGATGTTCTCTCTCCCTTTGCCAAGTCAAAACTAACAGATTAGAACTGTAACCTCATTTCACTTTTTCTTGTTCACGAAACGAATCCTTCGAGCGTCACGAGGAGCAACGCTCCTGTTGGTCTGTCGGCAAGGAATAGAAAAGGTCGGTGGGGCGGTGAAGTGACAACGTTGGTGACTAAAAAAAAGGGCATCACTCGCTTCGGATCTACCGAGGCAAGCGCTCTCCGCGCACACATGAATATATATATATATATATATATATATAGTGGCTCTGCCTCCGTCTGTGGCACCGATTGCAGCCCGCTCCTTTCTCTCTCTCTCTTTTGCGCATCCCTCTATCTTTCTCTAACCTCCGTCGATGCCTTTTCTTTTCTAAAGGATCTTTTTCAATATATGTTTTCCATAATGGTGCCAATGGTGGTGTGCGCTTCTGTTGGTGCTGGAAGAATGAAGTGGGCGCTTGTTGCTTTCCTCATGCTCTCTCTCATTTTCTTTTTGTCTGTAGTGCTGCCTCGAAGACTTCCGACCGCATCTCACACGGGCATCGACGCTAAAGCCCACTACTACCATCCACCTATCCCCCCATCCTCTCTTTCTCTATTCATCTGTCTTCTCTTTCCCTGCCTTGTTTCGTTTTTTCAAGATCCGCCCTCTGTAAGCGAGGGAACGCAAATATATATCATTTCTTCGCCTTTTTTATTTTTTGAGTTTCTTTTTTTCGCATAGTTTGGGGATGATAGAAGGTGCGTGTGCGTGTGTATGGGGAGCGGTGTGGGGAGAAAAAGTTAAAGGAGACAGCTCTATGACTGCTGGGGGAGGAGGGGGAGGGAAGGATCGTCGTGTACCGTCTAGCTCCCTCTCCCGCCGTCTCCTCAGAAGCCTCCCCACCCCTCTCACTCTGCGCCCCCTGCCACACCCCTCAACCCTCCCTCTCCTATCAATATATATGTCTCTCTATATATTCGTGTATGGATAAATATGTGAGTGATTCTTGCAATTCGAAAAGAAACGGCCGCGTCCTGTTGTTTCTCCCAGCCCCCTCGCCTGTGCGGCCGGCGGTGCAGCCTCCGGTGCACTGCGTCCATCCTGTGTAGAGAGAAGACGGGGAAGGCTGGGTAGGCCCTCCCTTCTCTGCCCCCCCCCCCTTCACACACACCAAAGGATCGCAACCGCGTTGTCTGTCGACCCCCACTGCTCCTCCCTGCTGCTTCCTCTTGTCCTCCCCCACAACCGCTCTCAAACACACACACACACACACACATTCACCACCCTCGCCCCACTCTTTATCTGCTTTTCTTCCTTTTGTGTAGAATTAGCAGCGGTAGTGGTAGTGGTAGTGGTAGTAATTATATTGCCCCCCCTCCCTTTTATATTCCCCCTTCACTTTGCCCTCCTTCCCGCCCCTTCATCAGAGCCGCATGGTTCCCTTTCTTCTCTTTATCTCTATATAACTATATAGCTCTTCAATCTCTCTATCACGTCTTCCTTTTGTAATTCCCTTGCAAGCTTCTCCAAAAGAAAAAGCGGTTCTCGGCCCCATTAAAAACGCCTGTGTCTCCCTGCCTTTCGGTGCACCGTGTGCGTCGACGCTGGCAATAGAAAAGGAAGTCGATTGGATCCCTGCACTCCCTCCCCCTTTTCCCCCTCCACCCCACTCCCCCAACAGGGGTCGCTACGGGGCATAGTCAAGTGCACACGGGTACCAAAACGAGGGACGCGAGGACTTCTATCGTCTCTCTACTTCAGTGGTGCCCGCTTCGCCACGTATTCTGTTTGCTACTCTCTCTCTCTTCTTCCTCTCTCTCTCTCTCTCTCTCTCTCTCTCTCTCTCTCTCTTTATCCTTTTGGAAGCGAAAGGCGAGGTGCATCCGCTGTGCTACAGTGTTTTCACTGCTCCTCTCGTTTATACATATACATATATATACAAATATATATATATATACATATACAGGTTGTATTCCTTCCTTCATCATATTGTGTGACATTGTTGTCTATTTCTGCCTTACCTTGCCCGTGTCTCTTCCCAGTGCGGCGTAACGCCAGTGAGACAGGGGAACGCTGGTCATGAAGGATAAATAGAAGCCAAGATCGGTGCCCCTGCTTGTTTTTCGTTCTCACTTTTTGGTATTTTTGTGCTCTTCATCTTCTTCTTTTTCTTTTCTGGGTCTTGTGGTACTCGGCGGGGTATCGGGCAGTGTCTTGGTGAGGGGTCTGTAGGGAACGTCATAGCGAACGGATAATGTGAAAAGTGCACGTATATTTATGGATTTACTTCTCGCTCATTCGTCTCTTTTTTTTTCTGTTTCCCCGTTTTCTTTTTTTTCATTTCTCAACTTCTTTATCGGCCCTTAATTTCACCCATTTCTTTTCGTTCTTATCCCGGCGCACAGAATTGTACGTATACGCAGCGAATCCACAAACTTTTCTCTTTAGGCTTGCATGTGTGCACGTATATATATATATATATACATATATATTCTCACTTTCCGGAGCTCCGTTATAAATTCTAACCTTCGCTTCCTCGCTCGCTAATCCTTTTTTTCTTTCTCGCACTCCCTTTTTTTTGTGTGTGTGAGTGTTTATGTTTTAGCGGGGAGGTAGGGAAACTCCGTCACACAAGCATCGCTCGAATGGGTACCTACATCCAGCCCTCATTCCCTCTCCCTTTCTCTCTCCCTCTCTCTCTCTCTCACCCCTCCCCCTTTTGCAATTCACTGACACCGCAACTCCTTTCGTTTTGCTAAGGTGAAAAAAAAGGGGAGAAGAGGTACGTTTCTTCCCCCTCTAAACACACACCGTTGGCCTATCGTGCCGTATCTCCCTGCGTTCGTTAATTCTCCCCGCTTGTGTCTCCCCCCCTCTCCCTCCTTCCTGCCTCTGCTCATCTCAAAGCTCTCCTTGTGTTTTGAATACCGCACCTCTTTTGCTGAGGTTAGGGACGTTTTTTCTGCGTGTGTTGTCTGTGCGCAGAGGCGGAGGAGGAGACTTCTGCCTCCAACGACTCTTCAAATCTTTTTTTTCCTTCGTCTATCGTCCTAACGCCCCTTCCTTTCGCGGCTAACATCGGAAGACCCGCTTCTGAATTATTGTGGTGCTTGGGTGGCGGGGAAAAGTCCGGTCTTTTCCTTCCACATCCCCCCCCTCCTCCTTTTTTCTTATTTCTTCTTCCGTCCACAAGAGCCCCCATTTTTGTGTTCCTGTATTGTTGATTCCTCCCTCTCTATCTTTTTTTTTTTCACCGGGTACCTTCTTCGAATACGGCAGTACAGAGAGGTATACGTGGGCATGTTTGCCAAGGCAAAAGACACGGATCTACTCCTAACGTTCCGTTTCTCTCCGTATTTGCCTCTCTCCCACACTGTATATATATATATATATATATATATATATATATAGGTAAAGACGACTATTCTGGGTGTACGGAAAAAGGCTCTCTTCTCCTTCTCCTTCGCTTCCCCATCCCCCCCCCTCCCCTCCTCGGCGACTATCTCGTTCATTCATTCGCTTCTCTTCACCTTCATCGGTTGCTTATTTCCCTTTTCTTCGCCCTTCCCCGTCTTCTGCACGCCTCAAGAAGTGCAGCTTGCACGCAGCATGGGTATCGCTATCTCCTCTTCCTCCGCCACACGTGTGGTTCAGCAGCTGTGCAACTCGCAGCAGGAGTGCGGACGTAATCCTCTTTCGCCGTATTGCCCCACTCGAAGGGGGCATACCATCATAAACGCCCAAGGATACATCCACCTGCGTCGCGCCCGCGATCCAGCCGAGCGGGGACGTCCATCGCGTGTGAAGGTGTGCCGAACACGTCAGTTACAATATGCGGATATCATCATCCTGCGGAATCTTAATCGAGGACGGCACACGATCGAATACGCCAGACTTCAGAGAAGACCGGCTTCCCCGCTGTGCCCCCCCACTCCACCCACGCCGCTCCTGACCACCCTACCGATATCAAGTGACCTTTCACAATGCCCCGCCGTCGTCCCGATATCAAGTGTCTTTTCCCAGGGTCCCACCACGCCACCGACACCACGTCTCGTTCCGCAACGCCCTGCCGTCGTCCCGATATCAAATTTCTTTTCCCAGGGTCCCACCACGCCACCGACACCACGTCTCGTTCCGCAACGCCCCGCCGTCGTCCCGATATCAAGTGTCTTTTTCCAGAATCCCACCACGCCACCGACACCACGTCTCGTTCCGCAACGCCCTGCCGTCGTCCTGATATCAAGTGACCTTTCACAATGCTCTGCTACGCCACCAGCATCATGCACCTATACGCAACGTCCTGCCACGCCACCAACGCCATGCACGGACGTGTCGCACCCCTCCGCCGCTCCCAGCCCTGCCTACGCCAACGACACCGCTGCTTCATTGAGTAGTCATCTCACTGGTAGCCCAGGCGTGGACTCGCGGGCCCTTCCTGCAAATACTGAAAGCCGTACGACTATCTTCACTAGCCACGAAGCCCTCCTTACTCGTTCTACAACCAACGCAGCACCCCGGCTCTCCGAACTCAGCCTGGGCACCGCTTGGTATCACTCTCAGCGAGAGAGCGTCGATGATCGACTGAGTGCTTTACAAAAAGAATCCCTCCTTCCCGACACGATGCCGCATCGGTCAGCGGAGGTTCAGCCCCCGCCATCGCATCGAATCAACCAGAACCAGCATGACATCCAGTCCATACCGCCGACGCTGACAGCGCTGGAAACGAGGGTGATGGTCGCTATTGCAGCAGAAACGTACGGAAATCTACTTGGCACCCTCCCCGAACCGATCGCCTTGAGGGCAGCAGAGACGGTCTACATGGATCTGACGAACCGTGTGAGCGGGGACTCCACGGCATCGAGGTCGCCTCCGGAAGAACTGCCGGTGGGCCTCATGGGAGACGACGGCCTTAATCTCCAGATGGTCAATCTTCCAGCGATGACACCACCGGTGGAGAAGGTCGAGGAGCCGCCGCCGTCACTGGATAGGCAGAGCACCGCACCGCACCGAAGTTGGGAGCGACGCCACGGGGGCATAGGAGTGCCAGTCCAAGGCGCCATGGAGGACGTAATGCTCGCACCGCAAAGCAACGGTAATAATGGCTCTTCGGAGCGTGTGGGGAGCGGCACGTCTTCGGAACAGATACAGCGACGCCTCTCGGATGGGAACGACACGGAGCCGGCACAGCCAGCCTCCTTCTGCACACCGCAAGCCACCTCGCCGAGTGGACCTCCGGGGCTTCGGTCGAAAGAAGAGGAATGGCGAAAGCCCCCGGCCGACAGCGTCGAGATCGGCTCTTCCAGACGCCCCTGCACGTATGTGGGGCGTCGCACAGCCGCAGAGGACTCTCCGGTGCACGTGTGTGGAAGCTCCGGTGGCTCGGATGAGGTAGCCGCAAGGCAAGGAACGGAAGCAATGGACAGCGTAGCCCCTCCAAAGGTCCAGTACGAGGCGGATGTCATGAAGGCCGACCGACCTGGTGGCTCTCAGCCCACACCGCGTGCCGCGGAGGAGTTGAATTGCTCACGGTCGCCGCTGACGGTAGCGAGCGTAGACAGTCCCGCCCCCGTCCTCGCCCCTCCGCCTCGTCCGACGTCTCCCTCTGGAAGCCGAGGTGTTTCCAACCCCATCGCCACCGCCCCGGTCGTCGTCCACAGGCCGCCTCCAGAAGGCAACAGGAGAGCTGCATTGACCGCCCCACCAGGGTTACACACGCGGGGGAGGGATACGGCAACTGGTGAGTTCGGTCACCGCGATCAACCCCATCCCCCATCGGCGTCGTATAAACCGCCACTGGTGGTACCGCCTCACGCAAAGGAGGTGCCGCCATTCTCTCCGAGCGAACCGTCGGTGCGTCGCCGAGCCGACTCGGCTAGGCCGAGGCATGATCCCCACCCCTCTGTCTCCCCTTCCGCTTCCCCTCTGCGCCACTCAGCACCGGCGTCGGCGAAGCGTGCGGCAGAAGGGCAACCCAACGCTGTGCTGCAACCCTACCCACCATTCCGAGTGAAGAGTCAGACATTCTCGCCTATGTCCTGCGAGAATACCTCGCACGATAGGGAAGAGAGTGCGCGCACCACCGCGGGGGAGTGCGCAGAGGAGAGGGGGCGAGACGGAGCAAAGTCGGATTGCCTCCTCCCAAGTCGTCGATTGTTGGGTACGGACGGGATCGCTGCTTTTCCTGGAGGGAGGGGGAGCTCCTTGAGCAGTCTGAGCTCACCGTACCACACGGAATCCATCCTCAACCAATCCAGCAGCTATAGCTCTGAGATTGGATCCTCACTGGGGCGACCGTCCCTCACGGACTCCTCGGTATCGTTCGTACTGCCGGAGGAGCAAGTAGGCGGGGCTTCAGATTCCCGCTATATCCAATACAAAGTCTTGACACATCAACGCCGTTCCCGCCGGCGAAAGCGAAAGGTGAAGCGAACCCTTTCGGAGTAGGATTCGGCATCCCAACTAATCTGCTCGCGCACCATGATGAGGATTATCGTTGTGTTTCCATTTATACTGCGCCTCACTTGTATGCTAACAATTATATAAATATATTTAGGTATTCATAGACGTGTATGGAAGGGATTAGGGATCTGTAGAGGGAGTCGTACCTCTTCCTTCCCCCCCCCGTCTCTCTCATCCCTTCTACTCCTTTATGAGTTTCCATGTTGTAAGCCACAAACCCCCTCTCTGTCGTTCTACCCATCCCCTTCGCTTGCTCTATCTCTCTTGCATGCGCCTTGCCCCACTTTTTGGTTGAGCAAGGAGAAGGTGTGGATGGCGCACGCGGGTTGGTTCCTAAGAACACGCAAAAAAAAGGTCAGCGTATTCGTTCCAAAGGTGCCTTCACTGTAAAGGAGGGAAGGGAAGGGGGCAGAAGCGAGTGTCTCCACTCACGTATATATATATATATATATATACTTACTGACCGAGAGAAAGTGAGAGAAGTAAACTTTTTATAACATCAGAGAGTAAGCGATAAAAGAGTAACTGTGGTGGGTGCCTGCTGGCCCCTCCCTCCTCCGTAGTGCGCTCTCTCTTTCCGACTCACCTTGGGAGAGAGGGTTTCGGGGAACGAGAGGGGGAGGGGGAGGGGTGGCAGATACCGAATAGAGATATGTGCATCGGCGCCCTGGCATACAGGGAGTTTTGTGATGCACTCCATAGATAAACGTAACCCCCCAAAAAAAAATTAAAATTTTAAAGATATGTTGGCACCGGAGCTTGCTTCTCTGTACGAAGCACCTTTTACGTCTAATATATATATATATATATATATATTGGGCTGTGTGTTGAGTTATCTGTGTAGATTTGTGTATGTATGTGTGCGTGTGTGTGTGCCGCTACATTTTATTATTATTTGTAGCTGCGCGAGGTCCACTCCTTCGTCCACCCTCCCTCAACTTCTTTTCTCCTTGCACACCACACAGACACAGACACACACCGGCGCTCTTCCTCCTCCTCCTCTCTCTCTTTTGCTTCCCATTTTTAGCCTCACCGCTCATTGGATGAGATTAGAACGTAAAGCAGAAAAGAGAGGTAAGGTTATTGGGAGGATACAGTGGAAGTGAGAAAGAGATGGGAAGGGAGCCTGCCGCGACGAACGATGGGGGAGAAAGGCGGTGATGACGGAGAGGAATGGGGCTAGCTCTCTATCGTCTATGCAACTCTATCGATGACCACCTCTTCTATTTTTGCTCGTCTTTTCAGGTCCGCGAAAGACGCTCCTTCCCTTCGGTACGATACGGAGCGTAGGACGGTGGAAACAAAAAACAGAGAGGAGTCAAAGTAGGGTGTGGGTCGGGATATCGGCAGACGAGGCCAAGTGCGGTAGGACGGCGGCACCTGCGAGTGGGAGGGGGGAAGGCATAGGAAAAGGGGGAAGAGGGGGCACCAACTGCAACTGGACTTCCTACATCGCAGATTTCTCTCTTCACTTTGTTTTTTTTTGCTCTACACTAAACATTTTCCGCTCTTTTTTTTTTTGGCATGTGTTTCTCTGTTCTCCTTCTCATCTCCTTTCTTGGGCGAGTGTGTTCCGGTGTTGTAGGGAAGTGGGAGGATAGAGAGGAATAAGGATAATTCTTGTTGTGGAGGTTTTCTTTTCATCATCACCCCCCCTTTCTATCGATTTTTCTTGAGTTGCATGATTCTACGTGTTGTTATGTGCTCGAGTTTCGTTTCTGCAGTGATACACCCGCGTATTCTCTCCCTCCCTCCCTCTCTCTCTCTCTCTGTCTCGCACGGGATGGAGGGAATTTCCATCTCCTTCACCTGCGATATCTGCTCCTTTTGTTTCTTTTTCTTCGCCACACCTACCTTCGTAATTATGATGTTTTTCCTTCTATTTATGTGCATATGGGGCGCGATCACAGAGCCTCGATGGCGCTGCAAACGAGTTGGGAGCACGCCCATTCGTTCCGCTTCACGTCACTCCATACACACACACATACACACACCTCCCCTCACCATTTCCTTCCCCCTTTTCTCAACTTCTCATTTGGGAAACGCTAACGACGATATCAAAACCAAAAAGAGGAAATCAAAACGCCGGCGCGCCTTTTCCACCTTGCTGGTTTCTCGAACGTGCTCACGGGCCTGAGGATCTCTTCTCCCTTACCGCCTCCTCCCTACCCCCCCCCCCCAATATCCATTGAGAAGAGCAGCACCGATAAACCTTTCTCTTTTCATATGCCTCCATCCTCACCTCCTCCGAAATTATTCCCTGCTGCGTCTATGTCTCCACTCCATATACCTCCTCCTCTGATCCTTTCACGGTTGACGCCCTCTCCTCCTGACCATCTTCATTTCTTTAGAACCAAATTCTCCCGCATTTAGGATTTTCTGACGGCTCTTACAGCCTCTCTCTCTCTCTGTGCCTTCTCCGCTTCAAAAGGGGGACAAGACGAAGAAAAGACGAAGATCGCCATCAACGCATTTCCTTCATCGCTTCCCTTACCTACCACCATTAACCTCCAACCTCCATTAAACTGCACCCCCCCCCTCTTTCCTCATTTACACGCGCCCGCAAAGGCATCACGTATCGTTCTCTCCTTCTTTCTTCTCCCTCTCTCCCTCTTTCTCCATTCGTTTCTTCCGGTGCTCTACCTAAAAACACCGTACATACACAAACAAAAAAAAGAAGGAAGAGTAAGTCACAAGGTGGGGAAATAGATAGAGAAAGTGCCACCGCACCTCCACGCTCTATCCCCCTCTCCACGCACCTCTTACTCACTCTGCCTCCCCCTCCTCTATTTTCTCAAACCCTCCCGTCTCTCCCTTGGCCACTTCTCTCCTTCACACTTCGCTTCCTCCCCTCCGAGTACCGCTTGAGTATCACCTGTGGTGCCAAGAGGCGACCTGTGCGTATAATCCCGTTGTTCGCTGCTCTGTGTTGCACCTTATTGGATGGAGGAGGCGGAATCGAAGAGAGAGAGAAAAAGAAGAATTCAGAGAAGGGAGTGAGGGGAGGACGCTGAGGGGCACTTGCCACCACGAAGTGGGCTACAGAAACCCCTTCCCCAAAAAAAAGAGCTCCCTTTTCTTACGTAACTTTTTGAAACATCGGAGGATGATCGACCCATCCGGTCCGCGGCCCGTATGTCCCTTTGGGATCTTCGACGATCCGCGTCGTATCCCCACACAGGCTGAAATAGAGTTTTACGCAACGGCGCGGATGCTGCGCGAACAGGAGCAGCACGGCCCACCGCACAGCGCGAAGAATGCAGAACGAGAAGTTCGAGTCTCCCATCATGACCTCACCCCCTTGCGGTCATCGTCCAACGAGACTTGGACGGCATACCGCAGCAGCAGCGACTCTGCACTCCAAAAAATTCTCCCTTGGCATCCGCTGAAGCTGCCAAACCCTTTGAAGCGAAAGACGGCCAAGACAGCGCAAGAGACCCCGCCGACGCAGGGCCCTGATCCTCACATAGACCATCGAAAGACGGTCCTCCGCTCGCTTGGCTACTCGGAACTCCAACCACCGCCGGTGTTCGAAGCGAACCGCCACGAAGCGCGAGCAACAGCAGCAGCAGCAGCAGCACCGCCAGACACCGTGCAGTCGGTGGCGAATGCGGAACTAAAGAGGGGCATTGGATTTCGATTACCGCCTCACCTACCCGCTCCTTCCTCTGCGGTCCGGCAGGTGCTAGAAGGGCCGCCGCAGCAGAGATGCGGGATCTCTACCAAGACGCGGAGCGCATCGAGCACCTCCTCACCGACTGCCCATGCCACTGAGAAGCCCCGGCAGCCCGTTCCGAGCCCCGCAAATTTTCAAGCGCACGAGGAGCGGCCCACAAACATCCTCATCCTGCCCTCCCTTGTCTCACGGAACTCTCCTTCTTCCTCAAGCCCCTGTACGATCCTCAAAGACGGGGTGGGTTCGTCGACGGCGCTGCCTTCGATGAAACGGACGAGCGTTTCCTCGACGCCGGCCCCCCCCCCGGCCCGTCGAGTCCGCGAACGCCCGTGAGGAGGCGGCGTAACGCTTGAGGGTGCAGACGTGGTATCGGAAAAACCCCCCGGGACAGGAAGAAAAGGGGTGGCGGAAATCGAGTTGCTGAAGCTGGGCTACGTGGCGTGTCATCCACGGCTACTCTCACGATACACGGCTTTCAACTAACATACCGGGAGGAGCCACCTCTCTGCTGAACAGGACCGTCTTGCCCAAACGCCAGCAGCGTCAGCACCAGTAGCCATTCTCTGCTCGAGGCTCTGAAGCTGACGGCCAGGGTCTTCCTCCTGTCCCCTCTCTTCCGGTGAGACCGCTGGTACATGATGCCTCAGAGCCACCAATGGCTTGACCGGCGCCGACATCACTGACACCACCCACCCACGTATCCCTTTTTCGGTTTTCACACGGGAAGCGCCTTCCCTCTCCTTCCCTGCCTTCTACACCCCTATATATACATGTGGGGCGGGGGGGGGGGGTTTGTGTGGGTGTCTTTAGAGGAAGGCTCTGAAGAAATCCCAAAGTTTATGCGCCTCATGTTTCTTCCCTCTATTTCCTCCATCAGGAGAAGAAGAACGCTTGGGAGGGACGAGGGGGGGTGTCGCCTCGTGTTTCCTCTTTTCTTTCGCATCGTCTGTCTTGCCTTTTTTCTTTTTTTAATATCGACCGCACCGGAGGGCAGAGGGAGGGGGGGAAGAGGCACACGTCTTTGCGCTCCGCTATTCTTTTGCTTCCCTCCGCCAGTGCCCATTTCTCTGTTTCTTATTCCTTCGACAGCTACCGCCTCACCACCACGACTCCTCTCATCTTCTCATCTTTTTTATATATTTGTAAGCTACCACAAGTCTTCCTACATATACACCACTATATATTCGCTGTGTCCTTGGCGTAGACATGCGTGTCTAAGCCCACTCTTTCTCCTCCTCGCCCCCCCCCTCCCCATCTCCCACCTTCCCCTCCCTCTCTTCTTCTTTCCCCCTCTTCCCCTATCCATTTTCATAGTCGTGGCTGCAGGCTCTTTTCTTCTCCTTCTTTTTTCTTTTTTTTTCTTTGGAGACCGCTGGGATATTTGATGGCGATAATTCTTGGTGCAGCGAGGAAAGAAAAGAGAGGGTGTGGATGATGATGGCGCATATCTTACAGAGTGGGAGCAAATGTCCAAATCCAAGCACAACAACGGAACTAAGCATATATATAGTTAGAGAAACACAACTCGTTGGAGAAATGAAGGTGGGATGGTGTAGAGCTGCACGCAAGAGAGAGAGAGAGAGGTCCATCTATTCACAGATCTGTGCAGGATACATCCATGAATATGGTGCGGTAGAATGTGCTTGAACAGAAGCCTTCCATCCTCCAATTCTCCATGCAGTACCTCTTTTTCTCCTCTCTATTTTTTTTAACTTTCCTGCATCAGATGATTTATTTTTCTGTTTACGTGTGTTGGTGGGCTGTTATAGAAATTGTTTTTCGGAAACGTATAGCCGTTGTGGTGATTCCTTCTTTTCTACGTGACAAAAATCTCTCCCTTCTTTATCCAGAGCTTACTAGATGTATAGACTGCCTATACATCTACAGTATACATCCTTCGATGCCTCATCGTTTCATGTGAGTTCTGTGTTTACGTTTCGTTTTATTATTTTTCTTCTTTGTTCTCCCCTGCCTTCTCTTTTTCGATACATAAGACGTGGCACATCCCCTCTTCTCCACCGCTGCCTCGCTTGTGTTTTTCCTCATCGTTTCATTTCTACCCGCGCTCTCTCTCTCTGTATTGACGACCCTTTGTGAATCCTTTTTGTGTGTGTTCGAGAGGGCAAGAAACTGCGGGATTCTCAAGACAGCTCCTCTTCTTCTTCCTGCCCCTCAAGGCAGTGTACATGTATTGTGAGGATGAACTACTACAACAAATCCGCAAGCAACGGTGTCGCCTTCCCTCATCTCCTCTTCCTCCTCATCGTCAAGCCCAGCCGATAACTGTTCCTTTCCCCTCACGCCTCTCTTTCGCTCCTTTCCCTCTCCCTGTCCCTTCTGGCGCTCGCATCAAACGTTTTCCAAGCCGCCCAAGTGATTTCTCCACCCCCACCCCCACCAAAAAAAGTAAGTCAACATATGGGAGGAGTGTTTTCGTTCACACATCTCCTCGCCTATTCTGGGCCACACACGCACACACACACTGTCTCATCATCTGTACACATCAACACATAAAAATCCGTAAAAACCTGCAGAGGATCGGGGAAGAGGTCACATGCTGCCTATCCCATCGATGGAGAGTTTGCTGGCGCAGGTGGAACCGCTCTCTCATCGGAGACGCTGTGCTGCGCTCATCGATGTCGGCCGCCGGAGCGTCAGCGCCGGTGAGCCGGAGCGCTCGACCCTCCAGCGCATCATCGCCGATCTCGGGGCGCCGGAGCAGGTGCATTACCGTCGCCTCCAGGCGGCCTTCGCCCTACGTGGGGCCTACGACGAAGCAGGATCCGCTTCACTCTCTCTACCGGTCATCCTCGCCACGACGGCACGCTCTCTTCTGAAGGACCCCTCCTTCACGATTTCACGCCTGCTCATGACCTCGTGTATTGTCACGCCGCTTCGCACCGCCGTCACAGCGCACGATCGCGATATCTCTGAGGCGGCAGCCGTGGAGCTCCTTATGGAAGCAGGACCTCGTGAAGCGGAGTTTCTCTGTAAGCGAATCAGCGGTGAGCATCTGTCGAAGATCGCTGCGACGCTCTTCGGCTCACGGAAGATCTCAGAAAGTCCTCAGCTTCAAACAGTTCTTGGGTATAGCAGCCCCGAGGAGTTCGAGCGGTGGCCGGAGGAGGTGCAACTTCTGCTGGGTGGTCCGTCTCTTCGACTTCTCTGCCAACGGCATCCCGAATGGATCGCCGGACACCTTATTCGGCAAGTGCAAGACGAACTTCATCGCACGACAGTGGTCGGGGCAGCCCTACAGCTACTCGTCTTGAAGGCACTGGAGCACCTGGGCTGTCGTGGTTCCTTTACACACGGTGTTGCCCTTTTCACGGCTACGGCGCACCTCATGAAGTTCAACCACTGCGATATAAAAAACTTGCTGCAGCGCTACTACCTCTCCAACTTCCCGGCAGAAGTAGGACGATACCTCTTGGATGGAGAAGGGAAAGCCGTGGTGGCGGCGCTTCCCAGACCGCTCCGTTGCACCCTTCCTCACCGAGCTTGGAAGCGCCTCCGCTGTCCCACGGACCTTCTTCTCCGCCTCATCGAAAGGCAAATACTTCCCTCGATGCCGGAGTGTCTGCCCAGGATGTCCGCAGAAGCTCGCGAGGTGTGCTTCCAACGTTACCGCGCCGCTCTACAAAACAACAACGATATTATCTCAGCGAATGTGTTGGCGAGCAGGCCGTGCGCGGTTGACCGCGCCACCGAGGCTCGTGCCTGCTACAATCATCCACAAATCCAGGATTCCCCCGTGATGCGCATCGCTTTTCTTCGCTACGTGGCTTTCCCAGAAGCGATACAGTTGGGGACTCCCTTTGTGAGCAGCAACGATGCTTCTGTCCGGTGTGAAGTGGTATGGTCCTGCATCGCATCTCTAAAGTATTACCCACAGCATCTTCCGACCGCGCTAGGGTTCTGCCTCCAGCGTCTCCAGGAACAGGACCCGTGGCGGGTGCAGATGTTTCGTGCCTGGGCTGATCTCCCTCTTCCATTCTGGCGCAAGACCTCCGCGTACATGGCCGATGCCGATCTCCTCGCTCAACTGAGCCAACTCTTCCATTCTGCATACAATGCGAAAGACTTGTCGAACGCCACGCTGGAGGGCATGGCGGATCTTATTTGGCGACTCATAGGTCCGCATACCGCCTTTGCGGTAGGGCATCTTCTCACCCTGTTTCAAAAACGCAAGACCTTCACGGCGGGCCGTGGGGTGTCGAAGATGCTTCAGCACCTCCATCAGCTTCATCCAGAGGCGTTGCCACTTATTCTACAGCTGCTGCTGCCCCAGTTTTCGTCGCCGCTTCGCCGGGATGAGGTTTGGTTGTACGATGGCGTGCTGGACTCCATCTTGAAATCGAAGCCCCTTGTCACCGCCTTCCTGCGCGAAGGCAAAGGTGAAGGATCGGACCTGCCATCTCACGAGACAGTGCTCCTCCGCGTACTTGAGCTCGGTTTGCTTTCCTCCGATTGTGGTACAGCCCGGAAGGCTTTGCAGCTTTACCAGCGGTATTTGAGGCTACAGCTGCTAGCGCAACTTCCAGCTCTTGTGGAGCAGAATCGGGACTGGCTTAGACAGCCGGATGTGCAGCGTCTCGTGTGCGATATCCTCCAGGGCCCGCTGTTGGACGCACTGGTCGAGATCATCTGGGAGCTCCCCCCCGGCCACTTGCACCACGAAAATGGTGTGGGGTGTCCCGTACTCTGCGAACTGCCCACACGTTATGCCCACCGGTGGACCGCAAAGCAGCAGACCCGCTATGCTCAGTCCATCCTGCAGATGCTGTACCGACCAGGCACATCCGACGTCTTCACCTATCGAGGTCTTGTAGGGTCCCTCGCCGCTTTGCCCTCTGTCCGCTCCACTACCTCCTGGACCACTTCAGAGGGGAAGGAGGTAAGCCTCATTACTCTGGCGACGGAGGAACACCCAGAGCATGGGAGCTACTTCAAAGGCTTTGCGCTGCACGCACTGGGGAAACTGAAGGGTGACAGCGAAGCCACAGCGGCGCTGCAGCGGAGTCTTGAAGACCCAGAGCTGCGCATGGAAGCTCTTCGAGCTCTCTCAGGGGTACTGCGGCGTGCCCCTGGCTCTGAGGCCGTCCGCGTGTTGGAGCCTCTCCTCATGGGAAAGTCTATTACCGCTCAGAAAGAGGCGCTTCATCTGCTGGGGTCCAGGCGTGACGCCGCAGCCTTTGCGCGGCTGGTTGCCTTCGCTTCGGAGCGGCATCTGCCTATGCCAGCTGCACCGGGAGATGTGGATGCACCAGCGCACCTACACGCTGCACTCTCCACGTCGGACAACGGCGACGCAGCGACGATGGCCATGCACCGTGACGTACGTGCGGCCTTGGTCACAGCACTTTTTAACTACATTCATAAACCTCAGGTGTGGGCTTACTACGTGGCAATTGGGTACCACGACTGCGTAACACCGACGCCATCGTCTTGCGCAGCAGCGCATGCGACGGGGAATACTGTCGACGAAGAGGGCAACAGCAGGGAGGCGCTACACGCACCGGAAACTACCGCGAGCACACCATCCGCTGCTGCCTGTGAGGCCATGACGACGCTCTCCTGGACGGATCTCCGCGCGTCATGGCAAGTGAACGAATATCAGAAGCTCCTACGCATGCTGCTCAGCCACCCTGTGCGCGCCGTTCACGTCGCTGCGCTCCATCGATTGGAGTCGATACCCCCTTACTGCGATATGGGCCTGTGCAGGGCAGTGGCTTTCTACCTCAGCAACTTTACAGACGCGCGACTTGTGCGCTACGCTATGAAATGTATGCTCGCCTGCCGCGCACCAGAGGCTACTGCCTTTGTTGTCTCCTGTATCATCGCGGTAGCCCCGGATTCCTCGTTGGAGACAGTTACTCAGGTATTCAGTAACGTTGTGCAGCTCGCCAACGTGCGAGAACAGCCTAGGCTGCATTCGATCGTCCGATCAGTCGTGCAGCAGCTCACAGCCAGCCGGCGGCAACCGCAGCTCATCATTTCGCTACTCTACTTACTGGATATGGCGGAGTGGACACCGCAGCTGACGGCGTTGCAGGCGGCAGAGCTGATGCACCCCGGAGCGGCTGCTTTTTCGATAAGCGCGATGGACAGTTACGCCACCGTGAGCAAAAACTTCGACATTGCCGAAGCGCTGGAGGCCACAACGCTGCGCACGCACTCGTCGGCGTTGATGCGTCGTATGGGGCTGGAAATCATTCTCCTGGCTCGCGCACGCCACGGCTGGAACGAGGAGCGCCGGCACGCGCTAAACTTCTATACCGAAGACCCAGACCTGTGGGTCTCTTCCGACGCGCGTCTCGTGCGGAAGGGTTGAGGAAAGGAGGCTCCGTCGTCAAAGGGAATCTCCAACGAAAGAATCCGCTCTTGACGTTCCGGAGCGGCGAGGGTGCGTCTTGGTATAACGAACGGAGAGGGCAGTCGGAGGAAGAGATACGTTTTCACCGTTGCTGTTGTCGCGTCCGATGGCAAATGAGATGGCTCTTCCCATTGGGGGGAGGAGGGGGGGCGAAGGGGGAAAACAGAAGAACAGGAAGAGGGATGGGGGCGATCCATCGCTTGCCGGCCTCACCCTACTCAATACGGGCGGAAATGAAAAAGGGGGGAAACACAAAGCGGCTCATCTGTGGGGTAGCCCCTCTTTTTGCCATCTCCTCTGAATCCTCCTCTTACCTCCCTCCCTTCCTCCTTCTTCATGGAGTCTTCGACACCCCCGTAATCATCGGCAACGTGGAGCTATCCAGGCGTGTATGTTGGGGTGTGGGGTGTTTCGTACGGCGTTGTTGCGGTTGTACGACACTCTCCAGAGAATGGGGCAGAGGAAAAACAGAAACGTATTTTCGAGAGAAGCAGCGGTGCGGAACGGCTGCTCCGGGAGGAGACCGCTTAGGCGACATGGGTGTGCACTATAAGCGAGGAAAACATGCATGTGCCTCCTTTTCAACAGTCCCACTCGCCTACCCTCCTCGATCCCTCCTGGCCCTCCGACTCGATCCCTTTGAGATCCTCTGGCCTGCGTTCTCTCTCACTTTCCCTCTCATTCCCTCGGAGACTACTCCTTTTTCCTACTTTTTTTTTGCCCTCCACACCTCTCCCCTGTTGTGCATCTTCTCCGTCGCACAACTCTACGAGGTGGCGCACATGCACCAGTCAGGGCAGTCAGCCCTTCTCCATTCATCTCTCTCCTGGCCCCTTCGTCATACCGAATTGCACATATCCCTTCTCTCTCAGGGCCTCTGCCACTCATAACCCCCCCCCCTCCCCTCCCGAACGAGAACTTTGAAGACGCTGGTGGCGAACACCCGCGCTCTGTCAGAGGTCCCCCACACTTCAATTCGTGCCCTCTCTCTCTCTCTCTCTCTCTCTTTCGCCTTAGCTGTGCATCCTTCCCGCCTTTCTCTCCCCCTTCTTTCTGGGTGCCTGCGCACTCTCCCGCTCCCATACAAATACCGCCCCATATATATATATATATATATATATAACCCTGTTGAACTCTCTCTCTCTCTCTCTGTATATCGCTTTATATGTATACTAACGAGCGCATCTCTTCGTTGATTCAAGGCAGAAATCCTGGGCGCTGTGTTCGACCCTTTTTCGGTTGCCGTTTCTCGAAGTCTCCACGCCACCCCCACGTTTTTGTCCATTGGAGATGGTGCGGTGAAGGAGATATAAAAATATCCGCAACTATCAACGAGACCCGGAAGGGGGCATCACTGGGTAAGTCGCACAGCCTCATCCGACGCTACTTGGGGGGAAAAGCGGAGGAGGAAAAAGCGAAGCGAACCGCCCCGCCGTCGTCGTGTTTCTCCCACCTTTATCGAGGTTTCCTCTGATTCATCCTTTGAATATATATATATATATATATATCCTCATCCAAAGCGTTATCTGCTGCTGCTGCTGCCTGTATCGTTTTCTCTTCGAGTAACGGGAGTGCAGCTCTCTCTCTCTCTCTCTCTCCACACACGCCCCTTTTATTTGCGTACACGCCATGAAACGAAAGCACATATCCGCAACCGTTGCAGTGGGTTCCGCGGTATCGCGAAGCCTGCCCTTGCCCGCTATACAGAGTTCTGAGGTGTCGCCGGGACATCGTAGGAAGTCAACGGCCGGTGCTGCGTCACGTAAGCACCACAAGGTACCGCAAGCCCACAGCCCGGCGAAGGACCACCGGGTCTCCCACATCGAGTCAGCACCGCAACCGTGGATGGGTCAGACGGTGGTGGTGCCACCAGCGCAACACTTAAAAAAGGCGTCGTCTTTCGCCGTCTCCACGCATTCCACTGGGAGCTCCTATGAGCTCATCAGTTGTTGGCTACCGCATGAAATACTGCCCCCGGTCCTGCTCCTTGAAACAGCTGAGGCCAATCCGTCTTCCCGTGCCACATCCGTCCACACTGGCTCATGCGGGGCTTCCACGTCTCTGCAGACAGGGCCACACGGCCACCGTAGCTTCAAATCCAGCCGTAACGCTGAGGTGTTGCCCGACGTGCATCGGAGCAAGTCCTGTATGCCGTGCTCCTCTGCCGCTCCACCGCTTCACTCACGTGAGCATAGCGTCTGCCGCCGTACCAATCCAACCCTCAACCCCGAGGGGCCAGATAGTGGTACGGAGCGACCGTCCTCTAAACAGTGGAGAAAAAGCAGTTCACACGAGCCACGACATGGCAGTGTCAGCCAGGCTAAGGTGCCTAATCCCTATAGCCCTCCTGTGCATCACCACGGAAGAAAGAGTCTCTCTTCGACATGCTCGATCTGCAGCTCCCATTCTCGAGGACGGGCATCGCGTGAAAAGGGATCAGAAAGGAAAAAAAATGCGGTGGTAGAGCATCACCACTGCAGTTCTTTTCAAAAGAAGGAGCACCAGATAGCCTCTGCTTCGCTGTCGTCGAAGCGTGAAGCCCCCACAAAAGCTGAGCCCGCGAGCAACGCTCCGCAGCTGGCGCATGCAGCCGTCGCCAAGGAATCATCGAGAGGGGATCATCTCTCCACTCCCAGCGCTTCCCCACGCACCGACACGCCTCAATCGAGCGTCAAAGTGGCAGACAGTCCCAGCTGGCATTCCTTGTATTTGTATCCAGCTGTCAGTGGCTACGGGGAAGGCTTTCAAGGCGCGTCCACCGCGAGCGATGCATCACCCGCTGCGGCGGTGGCGTCAAATGGTGGGAAGGATGCCGTGGGAGGAGGAATACAGAGCCCCACAGAATGCCAAGTGAACCTGCCATGCTTCTATAACACCTATGGCTTTCAAAGCTTCCTCCACTCCGCCATGGATCCACCGGTCCTCAGGGACAACCATGAAGAAGTAACAGACACGAAGGCCTCTCTACCGAAGGAGGCTAGCCACCACCCTTTTCGAGGGAAGCCGTCGCTACAAACATCCTTCTACGATGTGCTTTCTACTCGACATGAATTGGGGAAGGAAGAGAGCCCTGATCACCCGTGCGTGCGCAACGAGCGAGGCTCTGCGGCAACTCCGTGTGCTTCTCAGCAACCTGCACAAAGCGCATTGTTTCCACGACAGTTATCTTTGACGGCCATGCAACAGGCCTTGTCCCTCTCCGTTCTGCCAGCAGGCCCAACCCCCGGCGGTTGGGGCAGTGGAGGAGAATGCGATTCACGAAAGGGTCGAACAGCGACTGTGGGGGGCGTCGTAGAGGGAGTCCCCGGCGTGGGCCAGCCGTCGCACGATCCCCCCGCTCGGGAAGCTACCTCTACCGCTAGCGAGTTGAAGGCTGTGGATGAGGGAGCAGCTGGGTGCCATGCGGCCGCGAATGAAGTGCTCAGCGAAGAAGAGGATGACGGCATCCAGGAGCGCCGTTGCGCGTACCGCTTCAGCTTTATCTCAGTGGGCGCCCCTCCAACCTCCCAGCGGGCGCATCCCCCCGCGGCAACCCCTGCACAGCTTCCCAGCACCGATGATCGCATGAGTGGAGGGATGGATGGTGGGGATGATGAAGCCGACGATGATGAGCGGCGGCGACGACGACTTCTGCAGCGTTTCTTCTCCAGCATCGAGCTCCTCTCGGTCAGTGGGCGCGACGATGACGACGACGAGGTTGACGGCGACAGCAATAGCGACGACAGCAGCGAAGGAAGCGGCGGCGACGAGAGAAGAGAAAGCGACGGCTCATGTCTCGTCGCCGTACCGCCGTCAGAGGCTCGTTATGGGAGCAGCGGTAGGGATCGTCAAGGCGGTGAGAGCGCATCTCACTCCGACGGATCGCCCAGGCCCGTCCCGTTGCAGGCACCGCACCTCCGAAGCTTGAGGCACCGCTTGCACCACCCTTTGGGTGGACGTAAGGGCGGTGTATATGCGGGGACGTACTCCGTGCCGCTCCGAGGGGGCGCAGACGACTTCGCTCTCCGCAGAGCTGCTGCCTACGTGGCGAACAATCCATTGGGCACGGTTTGGATGTGGCCGGCATCGCCGGTGCGGCGGACCACAACCTCGAAAAAAGTGTCCGAGCTGCTTGGGTTGAATGAAACTACCGACGTTACATGGGTCAAGTCCCCTAACTGGAGCCTGCTGTCATGATGGCTCCGAAGCGTCCTGATGAGGAGAGAATCAAAAAAACACGAACAGGCGGATATCAAAGGCGTGGTGAGCGCGAGATGGGCACGCGCGGACGCCTACAGGCCCTTTCCTGAGGAAAGGTGAGCGATGTATGCAAAGGAGGAGTGTAATCGTGTTTTGCCTTCGGTGGCTCCCTCTCCCGTTTTTTCGTCATGTTCTCCGCATCATCGTTTTTGCTTGTTGTCGTGGTGGTGTGCTCGCCTCTCGGATGACACGTTCTATTGGGGAGGAGTGAAGAGGGGGGGAGGAGAAGGGAGAAGCGCTGGGGAAGGGGAAGGGGGGGGAGGAATTCCGAAGACGCTGAAGTGGTTTCGTCTTTGCTTTTTTTTTTGCGTTCTTCTTCATTCAATTCTCTTCTCCCCGACTATCTCTCTCATCCTCTTTCCCATCCCTTTATGTTCGCATCACCGCCCTACAACACAACAAGAGAGGGTTTTCCTCGCGTGGTCCCTGCACATTTTTTTTCCTTCGCTTATCCGCTTTTTTCCTTTACGCGCTTCTTTCCAGCTGCTCGTGGAAAGCCTCTCTGTCTATTCTTCCTACATATAAAGTGTAAGTAGATAGATACGTGTCTTTTCTGTTCTGTATTCTTTTCGAACTCGAGAATTATCTCGGGCTGACACGTCTGCGTTCTTCTTTCATTTTCTTCGTGGCGTACACCCAACACCCTCCTCCTTCTCCTATCCTTCCCTTTTTCTTTGTTCTTCATGTGTTTTGTTTTCTCCCTTTCCCCTCCCATCCTCTCTCCCTCTCTCTCTCTCTCTTGCTTTCCATCAGTTCGCTGCTCTTCATGTGTAGTAGTTACCTCACGCGGTTCTGCGCGTATGTTCACAATGGGTTTTCTTGTGTGTTATTGAGCGGTAGTACGTTGCTACTGACTTTTGGAATGATAATGTTATTCCCCACTTCCCTCTCGCTTTGTGTCTGCATTCCTTTACACGGTTTTTTTTGGGGGGAAGGAAAAGAGGTACCTTTCAGCATCTCTTGTTTCGTGTCCTCAGCGCTTCTTTCTCTCTCTCTCTCCCTCTCTTTCTCTTTCTCTGATGTAGGCACTGCATATGTTTCTCTTTTCTGGATAGCTCTATTGGCGCTTGCTCTCGTTCTCGGTGCATCTCTTACCCGTCGTGCATCCAACCACGATGAAAACTCGTTAAAGATTAACTAGTGTTGTTATCATTGTATACGTATACATATATTTGTGTGTGTGTGTGTGTGTTACTTGTTGGTACAGAGAGAGAAGGGGAGGAGGGGTTCCACCCCCTCCCTATCTCTCTCTCTCTCACACACACACTATCCATCCATCCATCTCTACAATGCACCCCCTCCATCCGCTACACCACTGCGGTGAAATTCTTCTTCGCTCAGGAGACACGAGAAGAGAAGGAGAGAGGGGGGAGGGGGGACGGTGCTCCGGAACGCATGGGACGCGCTTCGCAAGTACCACAACATACTAGTATTCAACAACACAAAATCAAAATTTACTCTCTCGTGGACTGCTAAAGAGGAATTGAGATTTTATTATTTTTTGGGAGACGCGGGTTTTCCGTTGCCGCATCGTGATTTCATTTTTTCCTTTCAGAGAGGTTGCATGTGTACTGATATGGCTTTGAGTTCTTCTTCTTATGGCTCTCCCTCAACTTCGCTAGCTTTTCCCGTTTATTGCAATTTTTTTTGAGCTGTGTACAAAGGAGGTATGAGGCAGAAGAAGAGCCGTACCAATCCGGGTGACTAGGTGTTTGTGAACATATATGTTTGATATGCGCAGTGAAATCAAGAGGGCGAGACCGGTGCGACACAAAGGAATATACATATATTTACACACACAGAAAAAAAGGAGCAGCATCGCTCTGTAACCCTTGCCTGCCGCTGCATGCAATCACGGCAATAGTGATGTTGCGGTCCATTTTTGGGTTACAGTTATGACTTGCGATGGCGTTCTGCTTCCCCCGTCCCCATCCCCTTTATCCTTGCGAACCTTTCGCAACCCCCATCTCACTCACCATCGCCGCAAATCCATCTTTCTTTTCTCCACCTCCTTCTTTCCGACCCCCTTCGACCCATCGCTGTTGTGACGCCCCATGTACCTGCTCTCTTCGCGGTCTTTGGCTACCCTCTATGTGGCTCTTCAGGAAGTTCTTCCTTCATCTCCACTATCATCCCAGCTGCGTCAACAACGGTAAGCATATCAGCGAAGAAAAGCACTTGCAGACTATATACTTTCCGAGTTTAGTTGTGGGGCTGTGTGCATCCTTCGCCTTTATTAGTTCCTGCCCCCCCCTTCTCCTCCCTCCGAGACTACCGCAAGCCTCATCTCAGCAAACCATGCCGAACGCACACAGTGCGCTGGTGACCCTTTCCAACGGCGTCACCATGCCGCAGTTCGGTCTTGGCGTATGGCAGTCACCGGTCGGCGAGGCCACGGAGAACGCCGTGAAAGCGGCGCTAGATGCGGGGTATCGTCTGATCGACACCGCCGCCATCTACAAGAATGAAGAGAGCGTCGGGGCAGGCGTGCGGGCCTCCGCCGTCCCTCGTGAAGAAATCTTCATCACCACGAAGCTGTGGAACACCGACCAGGGCTATGAAAGTACGCTCGCCGCCTTCGAAGCCAGCCGGCAGAAGCTCGGGGTGGACTACGTCGACCTCTACCTCATCCACTGGCCACGCGGCAACGCCATCGTGGCGAAGGAGGGCAAGAAGTACCTGGACAGCTGGCGTGCCATGGAGAAGCTCTACGCTGAGAAGAAGGTCCGCGCGATTGGGGTTTCGAACTTTAACGTGCATCACCTGGAGGATCTGCTGGCCATGTGCACCGTCGCGCCGATGGTGAACCAGGTGGAGCTTCACCCGCTGAACAACCAGGCGGCGTTACGCGCCTTCTGCGATGCAAAAAATATTTTGGTAGAAGCGTGGTCGCCGCTGGGGCAGGGAAAACTCCTCACGCACCCGACCCTCTCCGCCATCGGGGCGAAGCACGGCAAAACAGCCGCCCAGGTGATCCTCCGCTGGGATATCCAGCATGGGATCATCACGATCCCCAAGTCCATCCACAAGGAGCGCATCGAAGAAAACGCAAAGGTGTTTGACTTTGTGCTCCGTTCGGAGGACATGGCCGCCATCGACGCGCTCAACACAAACGAGCGGTACGGCCCCAATCCGGACGATGCAGATTTTTAAGATCCACCGAGGAGAGCTGAGCACAGAAAGACGAGAGAACACATCGCGTAGGGCGAGAAAAAAGAGCAGGGCGTCCTCGTTCTGAGTCTGTCTCTCCCTCTCTCTCTCACCAGGGACCCCCCTACTCATCCACATGCATTTTGCCGCGGTCGGAAACACCTCTCTTTCTTGTCGTTTGGTCTTCTGCCCTTCTCCTCTTTATGTTTCTCCCTCTCATGAGGCTGTCAAACTCAGAGAGCTGGACATTGAATTCGCTATTCCCCTGCTTTTCTTGTTTCTCTTTTTTTTCGGGATTCCCATTTGATGGTTGTTGATTTTTCTTTTTTTGGGGGGACCTCCAACTTTTTTTATGTTGTTGTTGTTATTGCGATTCAGGCTAAATTTCTGAGCTTGGCATCGATCTTCCATCCTGTTGAGTCGAGGCGAGGATGAGGGAGGGGGGGGGAGGCGTGAAAGATGTGGTGGGGGGGGGGGGGGAGGAAGCGAGGAGAAAAAGAAAGAACGAGGATGCTGAGGCAAAGAAAAAACTCTCTCTCTATATATATATATATATACAGAGAGAGAGATTCTCGACGTCTTCAGAGGACTTCGCTTCCTCCTGCAATCTCGGACACCGCTTCCCGCCTTTCTTTGTCCATCCTTCTACGCACATTCGACCTGTTGATACCCCACGATGGTGTATCGTATGATTCACACGGCCAACTCGCACGCGTTGATCTATCGCACAGTGCCTTTACTTCCTCTATTTAGTTCCTTTTTATCTTTTTATTTTCTTCGCATGTCGTTTTAACGTTCATCTGTTTTCATTGTGTGCTGTGTTCCGATCTCGTTGCCGCATTCGGGTATTCCTTTCTTTTTCACTTCCTCACCACCACCATCACCACCACCCTCCTCCTCCTCGCGGGAGAGAGAAGGAGAGAGATGAGTTCCTCTCCCACAGAAAACACAACCGCATCTTCCCAAGGAGGCAAAGGAAGCGAACAACGCAGAAAAGGCCAAACGCAACAAACGAAAACAAACGTGTGGAAAAATGGGGAGTGGGAAAGCGGGAATGCTTCCGGTATGTCTCGTGCCCCCCCCAACTCCGCCGTACCTTTCCTCGCAGTCGTTTGGGTGTCATTCGGGATGGTAGACAGGGAGGGATTAGATGATCTCGGTAGAGGCAGTGCAACGACAGAAGGACTTGTACGAGGGTCAAACGCCGTTCGAAGATGCAACGTCTGCAATGAAATACGCAGCACTGTTGGAGAGATATGCTCCGGATGCCCACGTCTCGCTCGGTCACCGATATGGGAAGTGGATTTGGGGGTGGGGGAGGGCTCACCCTGTTCCAATGGCTCGAGTAGAAAAGAACTGAAGAGGTTCGTGCATATATCTATGTATATAGAGAGAGATAGATAGATAGATGCGTGTATCTGCAACGGGTAGGGCTTCTCCTCTCCGAGAGCACACATCTGTATGCTCACCGGTAAACCTTTCACTTCTCTCTTTCCCTCAGAGCAGGATCAGCTCGGCCAAGCCCATCTCTCCCACTGCGCTTGCTTGAGCAATCAACTTCCTTACTGCTTTCTATGCACAACTCGCCTCACCTTTCTCACTCCCTCTTCCGCTTTCTTCTGCTGCATCTCTACTAAACATACCCTCCTTACTTACCGTGCGTGTGTTACTCCTCGCCCCCTCTTTTTCTCCACAGCATCGCTAAGGGCGTGTGCAGACGCGTATATAAAGAGATCTGCGCGCTCCCGTACCTCCGTGTGCGGGTGTAACCTGGTACTTGCTTTACAAAACAGGACAAGCGGGTAGTAAACAAGGTTGTGTTGCACAGGGATCATTATCCGTAATCCAAACGAAACAAATCACATCAGCAGCATATTAACCTGCATACGCCCCCACTACACAATATCTATCTCTCCATCTCTCCATCTCTCTCTCTCTCTCTCTCTATATATATATATATATTGAGGGAGGAGACGGTACTACGGTCTTTGCTTTTATCCATTGTCTTATGTTTCTCTTCGTTTTTAATACGCGTCTTTTCATTTCTCTCGTGTCTCCCCACCCCACCCCCATCCCCGCGATCGTCCCCGCTTTTTGCATGCGGCCCAGTTTTTTTTCTTTACATTGAACGTTTCTTACGTGGGTTCCAGTGTCTCTTCTCCTTTTGAAAGGGGGGGACGAGAGAGAGAGAGGGGGAGTGACGGACTTGTTCTCGCTCTTCGGGGTTGGTCCCCATTGTTTTTCTCACCTCTTATCCTTCTGTAACGCCCATATAGCCTCTGCCTCCTCCCCCTCCCCATTCACCTGTCCCTCTCTCTCCTTTGCTTTTCTTGTTCAATCGATTGTGCGTAACTCCCACTCATCTCCGGTTTCTGTTTCGCTAGTATTATTAGTATTACCATCATTTACTACTTTAGAAATTTGAGTGCAGGTGCATGCATAAAGACCCGGTCCGCTAAACTGAACGCGGAAAAAAAAATTATTCACGACTCGCTCCTCCTGTTCAGCTTTTTTTCTGTTTTCAATTTTTCTTTTACGCTGTATTGGTCTTTCTTTATCCGCTGCAGTGCATCTGAGGCGGTGTGTGTGTGTGTGGGTGGGTGGGTGGGTGGGTATGCTTCTTTGTGTCGAGAGAGCTTCGAACGGATCTCTCTCTCTCTCCCCACACACTCTTTCCCTTTATGTACGAAAAGCTTTTGCTAATTTCGTTTTGCTTCTCAAGGGGACGGGCAGTCCTCTCTGACGTGTCACTCCCGTGCAACGCACTTGTTGTGCTCTCCCTTCGTTGGGTTGTGATAGAGGATCGTGCAACACCACTTGAGAGGTCCAACCCATCCCCCTCACTCAAACTTTTAGAGGTGCAGCAGCGAAAAGCAGTCGGGTGTTACAGTGAGCAGCAGCGACCCACCCGCACCTTTCACAAAAGAACCGTCAACCGGCAACGCAATTCTCCCCCACACCGGCGTCCCCCCTCCACCAAGACTCTCGCATGGAGCGCAGCAGGGGCACTGCGGCCGCCGTGCCGCATAGAACACGACGCTGCCAATCCGTCATCATCATCGCCCCGGGAGAGGATGATAACCCGTTTCACTCAGATGCGGTCAATAGCAGGAAGAGGGACAAAGACGATGCCTTTGACCGCTTCAAGGCGAAGCCGCGCTGTGGCATGCCAGAGTCCGTAGCCATCGCCTCCGTGGTGGAAAAGGGGGGTTCTGTGCCGTCCCCATGTGGGGCTGACGTTCCTAAGGAAAGTCAGCCCACCACGCCCGTGGGACCGCAGACCTCACTGCCGCAGGGGGACGCCTCCGCGACGGCACCTCCAGCGAACGTCCTCAGCCGTCGCCGTGTCACTGAGGGTTCGCTAATAATGTCACAACCCTCGTTGGAGGCTCCCCTCTCGACGGCCACGCCCCCACCACGCGGCAGGATCGAAGGGGTGGCGGAAGCGGCCGGCATCCCTGTCACCCCTCCGCCTCACAATGCCGTGCTGGACACCTCCGGCTGGGCCACCATTCGCAGGAGGGAAAACGGCACCGCCCTCCGCATGGCGTCGGTGAACAAGTGGGGCGATGCGAGCGGCACCGGCACAGCGCACAACGGTGTCAGCGCTGCCACGTCTGTCCCTCCATCAAAAATGATACCTCGCCGAACGACTCGCCGCCTTTCCACCAACAGCGCGCCATCACTCGGGGATGCTTCCACGACCCCTCTGCTGCCGACGCTCAACCCGATAAGCAGCGGTGCTGCTGGCCAACCTCACTCATCCTCCACAGCGGCAGCACCGTCTGCTACGACGGTAGAGAATGGAAGGGACCTGAAAATGCAGCAAGCGAGGAGAAGTATCGGCAACGTCAGGCTGCACCCCTCCTTGTTACCGCCGCGGAGAGTCCGAGCATCGAATACGACCCCCGAACATCCGCTGGATGCGATGGAGCCCCAGCAACCGCTCACAGCCAGCTGGCCCGTCCTCACCCCCACCGCCACGGCCGCTCCCCCATCAGGAGGGGCTCAAGATGAATGTTCGTCCTCGTACCCCGGTCAAGGCTCGACCGGATCGCCCTTGACGGCCCTCAGGAGATGCGCTGCAATCTCCCCACCTGCTCGGTCGCTGTCCCCCCTTACTTCTCCAGTGAGGCAAGACAAGGAGTTGGCAGAGAATGGAGAGGGGAACTGGACGCCCGCCACGCCAAAAAAAAAGGGTGTTGCCAGTCCCGACAGCCCGACAGACTCCCCAGCCAGCCCCATTCCAGGCGCCCCCCGCGCCCCACTCGCGAGCTCTCTTATGTCAGTGCAAAACTGTTCGCTCATGATCGACGAAGCAGAGCATGGCAGCGTCTTGTTGCCTGACACCGATGTCTTCAGCAGCAGCCTCACCGCTGCTACTGCTGTACGTCCGGCACGCTCTGTTTCACCGGTGGCGAACGCGCTCACCGTTCTGAGAACACTACGACCGAAGCCCAACGACTCCTTTGAGAGTAACAACGGCGATGGAGAAGGGGAGAAAAGGGGTGCTGACGTGTCGCTGCTTCGGGGTTGCGTACCCCAGTCCGCCACGCGCCACGATCAGGGCCCCTTAAGCCCCACTTATTCCGTGGCTGGAGCGGGCATCTCTTTCACCTCTGATTACTCTTTCGCTTCTGCGTCCCGGCCCGCAGCGAGCTCTCCACAGAGGCGCGACCGCCGACCGGGCTCCTCTTCCCAGCAGCGACTGAGCACACGGACAGGGGTGACGGGAGCTTTCTTGATCGACAGCAGCGAAAGATCGCTCTGCGACTACGACTTATCGTTGGACACCCCCAAAGCCTCGCCGAGCAAAGACCTACGACTGGCCGCATCACCCGCGTCCCCCACGCGGCTGCCTCGACGGACGCGAGATGTCGTCGTTCGTGCGCCATCCCCGGCAAGCCAGAGGAGTCTGACCTCCATGAGTGGGAATGAGCATTCTTCCTTCTCCTCTCACTGCTACGATCCTCAAGAATGGGCAAGCATTGCGGCTGGATCGACAAAGGACAAAGTGGAGCACAGAAACGGCACTTCAATCGCAGACACATCCGCTGCTGGCCGTGGGACGGGGATGCCCTCCGCGCCGGCTAGTGGGAATGTCCAACGAGGTCCACCACCACCACTCCGATGGAGCTTTGAGGGGTGGAGTACTGGAGACCTTTCAAAGGGTGCGCCTTTGGCGAACCAGCAATCCCCCACCGCTGCGCCGGCCACTTCGAAGGCGGCTCCCTGCCAGCTGCCGGCAAAGTTCTCTCCCTTCGTCAGCATGAATACTGCCACCCCTACGGTAGACAGCGTTCGGTGGTCTGTCACAACCTCCCTCAGTCTTACCGATAGCCTCTTCTCCTTTGCGAAGGTATCCGAGGAACAGCATAGCAGCACCGTCAAGAAGCTGCAAAGGTTTTTCGAGAGCTCCCCCGAAAAGAAATCTAGCAGGAAGAGCAACGGTAACGATAACAGCAGCAGCGGCTCTCGACACCACCTCGTCAGTGACTCGAAAGCGTCGTGGCCATCCTCAGCGAAGCAGCCCAGCGAGAGGACGACCATCGCCACCAGAACCGACGGCCGCTCATCCTCTGTGACCTTCCCTGCCGCTAGCAAGATAAATTCTGAGCGTGGCTTCAACAGCAGCGTCATGAACTCACCCAGCACGTCACAGTATCGGAGAGCTTCGGCACCGGCAAAAGTCTCTGCCGACTCCACCCCCGCAGACGCGGCAACGCTCTCGTTGTGCTCACCTACCCATGAAGAGCGATGTGTACCGGCAGCCGTACTCTCATCTGAGGCTACGTTGGATGCTGGAGAAGAGCGCGCCCGTGAGCGTGCCCAGGAGTGGGACGACGACTCCGAGGAAAGCGCCGATGCAGACGCGCCATTGAAGCGGCTGAATGCAAAAAAAAGGTACCTCGACGCTGCTCCGGGACGTGACTCCACGGAGCAAGCCCCCTACAGTTCCCTCCAGCGCAGTGACCCTGGTTTCTTCCTGGCCTCCTTCGACGACGTCAACAGCACTATGGACGGGGTGAACATGCAGTAACCCCGTATTGATCTCATGTCCCAGGGTGAGGGGGCAGGAGGAGACGCGTGTTCTTCATGTTGAAGTGATGCTTTTTTTGCTTTATGCTCCTCTCCACCCTCCCTCCGCCCCCTCTTCCCCATTTCCTGCAACGCGCTGCTTGTTCTCTTGGATGGCCGGAACGTACCCTAGGTTGACCTGTTGTGAGAGTTACGGTATTCACTCTGGTGCGTGATACGATACACATACATATATATATATATATAATGTATCAAGGCGGATGCGCCTAGCGCTGTTCTCTGTGGTAGCGGTAGCGGTCTTCAGCCTGCCTTTCATACAAGTGTGTCGAGAGCACCTAGAAGAACAAGGAGAAGACGGAGTAAAGCGTGGATGAATGGGCGAGTTGTGTGTGTGTGTAGGGGGGGGGGGGTGCTGGAGTCCGTATCGGCGACTCACAGGAAGACTTCTTGACATCGAGATTCCCCTGCTTCAGTAGCATTATAAGTGAGTGCTGCTGTTTTTTTTTTCTAGAGCTGGCTCGCCACTGCGTATATGTATCGTACGGTGTGGATGTACTCTCTCTCTCTCTCTCCCACGCCTCTATCGAAAATCTTCTCAAACTTTACTTTTGATGACACACACACACACACCTCCCCCTTTTTTTCTATTCGAATAGGGTCCTCTCCTCTCCCCGTTCTTTTTTTTCCGGCATGATGAGAATGCCACATGTGCACATCTGTGTTTGGGTGCGTAGTTCGTGTAACTTCGATCGTTTTAAGGATGGCGGAGTGTGTTCGTTGTTTCGTCTGTTTTGTACGGTTGGTGTACAATATTTTTTTGTTTGTCCTCTGTCCATTATAACATGTAGTGTGTCAGCGTGCGTTCGTGCGTGTGTGTGAGGGGGAGAGGGGAGAGCGATTCAGCTGATATTCTTATGCTCTCCAGCGCGACACGCATCCTCCTCCTCCTATCCCTTCTACCTTTCCCTTTATTATTTGGTTTGCTACTCACCTTCCCCGGAACATGCAGTGGTTTGTACCGTAGAGGATTTCGCGAAGGGGAAGGGGGGAGGAACCGAGGGAAACGGGGTTTAACCCCGCTTTTTTATCTATAATCACCCAGACAAACGCAGTCTCTGTTCTCCCTTCTCATTCTCTATTATCCCTTCTCATTCTTTCTTCTCCTCGGCCTTCTTTTCCCTCTTGACTGTATAAATAGCCTTCGCCGCAACCTCCTCTGGCTGCCCATCGGGAACACCAAACCTTCTTCCTCCCTCTCCGCTTTTTACACTCCCTCTTCTCTCCTCCTCTACCCCACCTTTGTGCGCGTATCCCTTCGCTTTTTTCTTTGGTGTGTATATGTGTGTGGAGAAAGAGAGAGAGAGAGCAGCGAAAGAAACGAGAAGAGAAACACAGGAGACGAAGCAGCCAAAGGAAGTTTCCTGAACGGCACTACACACACACACGCCACCGCAAAAATATCAAAAAGGGCGTGAAAAAGAGTGGGATATCTGTCCTCGTATATCTGTGAAGTGGGCGCGTAGCGCCACCCCCGTTTCCTACTCCTCCATCAATGCCCGTTGCTGCGGCGACCCTCTCCGTGAAGAATGGCTCGTATGTATACATGCGTCTGAAGCAGAAAAAACTGAGATAGTTGTTTCGTCCTCCTTCGTTTCTCTTTTTTTATTTATTTTTTTCATTCGCTCTGCTGCCTCGCTAACGCCCCAGCAGAGGGTGATCGAAGGGAGACAACAAGGAATGTTTCAGCATCCAAGAGAAACCGGCCGAGAGATGAGTTGGGCGACACTACTGTGTATATGTACAAAAAGAACAAAAAGCAGTACGCCTTGATACGATGTGTGGCACGCTCTCACCTACGGTTCGGTCATGGAGCTTCTTTTCTCCCTTTTATGGAGGAACATAGGCGAGAGAGAAAGCGAGAGGAGGGGCGTGGATAGCATCTCCTTGCTTTGCTTTTCCCCTCCCCCTCCTCCTCCGCATCTCTCTTTCCCGTCATCCCTTAGGCAGACAGACGGACCCAACTATACGGAGCCTCTGCAGTTTGAACCTCTTTGTCTTCGCCTTACTCATTCTCCTGCACCATCTTCCACCCTGTGCTACGTTTTCCTCCTCTACTCGTTCATTTCGGAGCCCACCGCTTCACCGCAGCAGTGGTTGCCGAAACAAAAACAACTGCACAATCTCTCAGTTTATATCCATCATATATATACGCACACATATATATAATCTGTAACAAAGAGGTGAAACGAACATCCGGAGGGGATGACGCAAGCGGAGGTTTCTCGCAACGCAGAGGAGTTGGGTGGTGCAGCCGACGTGCAGCCGCCTCAAGCCGTCTCTGGAGCCCAGGACGATAGCTGTGAAGAGCTGACGCCGACTAACAGCACCACCCGCATCGGCCGTCGGCACTCCAGCGTCCGCCTCCTTCCCTCTCAAAACCTCGACGTCAACCTCATCAACGGGAGCCAAGCTCAGAACTTAGCGCGGCCGAGGAGTGCGCGCCAAAATGGATCGTTCCTGAACTTGTGGCAACCGCGCTCGGGCTTGATGCCGGGCATGCCAGGCATGCCTGGCCCGCCACCGGGTGCCGTGCCGTCCTTGCCCTTCGGGAGCCGTCCCAGCGGTGGCCCTCCTCCCCCGTCTATGCCGCACAACTTCACGGCAACCTCCCAGCCCACGCAGCAGCGCCAGCAACAAGCCCCACAGACCACCACCGCTGCACAAGTGCAGAGTTTTCCCCCAGCGTCGTCGCCGCTAAAGCAGGGGCCGCCTCTACCGACCACATCGCAGCCACTAAGGGGCCAGCTCAAGCGACGGCACACCACTGCTGACAACTGCTTTCCTCCTGCGGTGCCACCCACGTCGCCATCTCGGCCCCACTCTGCAGGGACAACCCCAACATCTACTGGTTCCAGGAGGGACATTCAGGAAGCGGAACCCCTCGCGTCGTCGCACGCGGTTTGGTCTCCTCATTCTTTGACTCACCCTCCCTCTGCCCGCCATCTTCCCATCGCTACCAGGGCTGCTGGGGATGTGGGGGCGGCTCGGGTGGCCTCGAAGACGGGATCGACCACGACGAAGGCGGAGGGGCAACCCCGCCCCACCCGCGCCCCCACACTCCCCGCTGTTGTATCCTCTCAACTGAAGACGCAGGGGGCAACGCAGCGGCAGCGCGGCAGCATAGACGAGAAGGGTTCGGGTCGCCGCCACGCCTCCAGCTTCTCCACTGCCCCATCATCTGGCTCCCAGCCGACAGCAGCAAAGAAAGTCGACAAAGGGCATCGGCGACCGGGCCAGCGGCGAGGGCGGCGTGCGCCTCCCTCGAAGCCCCACGAAACCCCCCCAGTGAAGCGACTTTCGGCGGTAGAGGAGGTGCCGAGGGTGTGGACCCCGTCCAGCGACTCGGATGGCGAGTCCGATGCAGCAACCCAAACGCCTACACACAAGAAGCGGTGGTCAGGCTCGTCTTGGCTTCGACACACTTTTTTCTCCCGACGCGGCAGTGGTGCAGACCGTAGCGAAGAAGCATCAAACAGGAGCCTCTCATCCTCGTCCTCGGCTTCTTCCTGGACGTCGTCCGACTCGCAGGATGATGCGCGCAGTAGTGTGGATCCGGAACGAGAGAGAAGAAGCGGTCGCACCTCAGCAAGTTTGTATGCTGATAGTGACAGTAGAAGCCCATCCTCCCCATTGGAGCAGCATTCCGCGCACCTAACCGACAAGGCAGACGCTATCAGACCCTCCGTATCGCCAGCAAACACAGAATTCATGACAGCATGGCCATCGCTGTACTGCTCCATGCCACCACGACAGCTGGGGTGGCCACCGGGGCTACTGTATCCTCAACTGGTGCCGAACGGTCCTTCCCAACCCCTCCACGCGTATCCAGGGAACATACCGCACGGGAACTTGGTGGCCCAGTCACCAGCGCCCACCGCGCACCACGCTGCAGATGTATCGAACTCTGCATTGCTATTTGCGCAACAAGCGGCACAGGTACGTCAGCAGACCAGCCTTATCGCTAGGCAATCGATCGATGGCACGGGGGCCTACACATCCATGCTGACTCGCTATCCGAGCGTGATTATGCCGTACTATCCCAACGCAGTTTCCTAGCAGGGATCACCTAAGAGAGAGACAGCGACAGAAAGCAAAGGAAGAGAAGGAGGAAAGAGCCTGGATATTCTCCTTCTCCTCCCCCCCCTCTCCTCTCCTCTCCCCATACATCCCGAAGAAAATTAAAAAAAGAAGCTCATTCTTATCGACAGAAAGAAGTGAGGAAGTAGAGAGAGAGAGAGAGATCGTCGGATCTTCAGCATCTCTGCATTTTCACTTCAGCCCATCTCCTCTGTCGCACCGCCATGTCAACGGTGCTGTACTCTTTTTTTGCTTGTTTTTCGCTTCTAGCCAGCGTTTCCGTGTTCTTTTCTACCTCAAGTGACGATGTGCCATGCATCGAGGATACGGTTTTACCGTCCCTTCCCTCCCCTTCTCTCTCACACTGTATATATATATTTATTTATTTATTTATTTATGTGCAAAGGAGATCACTTTCTTGATCCGTATGTTCTACACCTCGGTAAAAACAGAAGAGCGCATCAACAACGAAATGTGCCAGAGGTGGAAATAGACATGCAGTACTTTGGATGAGCATCAACGACACTCTCGGAGCCCGTCTCGACGAGATAATGGGAAAGGCCCAACAACAACTTCATTCTCCTGTTTCGTTCTCGCAATGGTTTTCATTCTGTGTTCGCTCTTTTCTTTTTCATGCATCGCTCCCTCTCTCTCTCTCTCTCTCTCTCTCTATTCGGAACCTTTACCCGCGATGCACATCTGCATACGTGCATGTATGTACGTATATGCATGATATATTCTCTCCTATCTTTGTAGTGGCCTGCGAGTGCCGTTTTTTACTTCTTTTTTCTTTTTGTATTCAATACGGCTCGAACTGTTGTTGCTGTCGCTTTTAGCGATTCCACATCGCGTTAGGATGGAAGCGACTTCTTTCTTATGCGTGTGCGTGTCGTCTGGTGTCCTCCCGGTGTTGAAGAGAAGAATAGCAGAGAGAATGGAGCGGCGACCGTAGTGCTGAACAAAAAAGGCAGCGTGAGCGTGGGTGCAAAGGAGACGAGAGTCAGAGAGGAGGCAGCGGTGCAGCAAAGAAATAAGAAAGAGACCTTCCCTGCCCCTCCCCCCTTCACCCTCCTTCTCCTCTTCCCTCCCCCACTCCTCTCGTGCACACATACAACGCATACATATATGTATATACATATATATGTAGAGAGAGATGTATAAGGCGGTGCGGTCCAAGTAGGAATCGAATCGCAAACTACTATTCTCTTTTTGTGTGTGTGTGTGTGTATGGGTGCGCAGTGGAGGCTGCGTGTATGCGTAGACATTACGTTTTTGCCGCCGTAGTTGCCCTTTCTTCTTGTGCGATGAGTGTTTTCTGTGCACCCCATTTTTTCCTCACGAATGGCATCGCCTCTATAAGCGTGTGTTTCTATATCTGTTTTTGGTTTTCTGTCTGGTCCTGTGAGCGTTCTCTTGACAGCTCTTCCGTGGATAAAGGACTATTTCACTCTCTTTTTCGATTCGTGTATGGATGTGTGTGTGTGTGTGTGTATGTGTGTGTATGTGGCTATGTGTATACATGTAGACTATCTTGTTGGCGGGAGCATCAAGAGCTTCATCTCTCTTCCCTCGCGGTGGTCAACATCCAAAGGCAGAAAAAAGTGGATGGAAGTCATGGAATGAAATCGAGTTGCGCGTCTTCCTCCTTTTTTAATTCTTCCGTAACCGGATCAGCTCCTCCGTGCGGTGATGGCGTCAAGAAGAAGAAAGAAAAGCGGAGGAATTCGTTTTGGGGGCTCCCAGGACGTCTCCTCCTCCTCCCTATTTTGTTCGCTTACCTCCACCTCTTCCTTTTGTATGTTTCCTCCGTTTCTATCATTTCTTTGTTGGTGTGTGTATGTGTAAATCCCAATTTTTGTATTGTACCTGTCTAAGGTCTTCTATGGGGGATGGAGGGGGGGCCGTTCGGCTGATGCAAAGAGGCACGCGAGCCGCGAAAGACAAAATATTTGCTTCTCCTGTTCTTTTTTTATTCTCTTGCGTTTCTGAACCGGGAGAAATTTTTATTTCTTTCTCTGGTTCGTAATTTGTTAGAGGTTCGGTAAACTGTCTGAGTGCACACGGGTTTGTTTGCTCGCGTGTATATATATATATGTGTGTGTTTGCGTGCGCGGTTCTTTTTTCAGGACAGCGTATTGGACTAACACGGAGCTCCTCTTTTGCTGTTTTCTTATCTGGGACCTCGGCGTTTGGCAATCCTGCTATATTCTTCTCTCGCTCCTTCTCTTCCACTCGCTCATTTATCGCTCCTCTCAGCATGTGTATATGCGTTCGAAGCGGAGAAACGCTTCTGTTTTTTCAAAAAGGCGAATTAAAAATCCCATTTTCCTACACGGTATATCTTAAGAGTACGGATGATGGTCATGTGCATTAGCTGTTGTTGTTGTGCTTACTCCTTCTTCTTCTGCAAGTCCGTTACTTCCTGTATCACCCACGCGGTAACGGCCCCCGCTCTGCCATTCTCTCAGTGCCCCTCTCACATCTCCTCCTCTCCGTTTGTTCTAATCCCCCCCCCATCGCCTCCCATTATCCCCCATGTTGTTGTTTTTCTACGTGTGTGTGTGTACTTCGCTGTGTTCTACACGCCTCCTCTGCGTCCTCCTTTTTATTTGTTCGCTTCTTTTGCACCACCGAAGAGGCGATGGGAGTTGAAACGGAGGAACGATCTCTCTTCTTCTACTCCCATCACCTCGTCGCCAAAACGTTTCTTGTTCACCAGGGCGTATGGGCACGTGTGTGGATGCGTGTGGGTGTACCTTAATTAGATAGTGGGGACGGGCACCCTTCGAGAAGAGGCATCGCCACTTCTCCACGTGTGTATCTCTCTCTCTATACACATATATATATGTACGGATTAATTTATTGGAGAAGAGGCGTGTATTGCCTCCCTCTTTTCAATAATTATCATACAGCCATTCGGCCCCCTACCCCCCCCCCCTCGCACTACCCCCTGTCTTCACCTTTCCTACAGCTCATTCTTCTACTTTCTTCGTTGCGTCGCTTCTTCTCTCCCCTCTTCCTCAGTTATCCCATCAGTGTGAGGATGCCAGGGGAGAGAGCAGGGAATGAAGGAGCCTCGAGGTGGGGAAAGGGGAAAACACAAAACCTGTGGGCATGACGGAGAGTTGCAACGACGACGGGGTCGCAGCTGTCGTAACTATATCGGCATTGGATAGCAGATATACACATATATGTGCGCTCGTACACTTGAAGAAGAGGAAAAGACACCCGGCCTCCTTCTGATTTCCTCATGCCAGACAGGAGTTCTGACATCCGCTGAGCTGGAGAACTCCAAACCGCGTCCCTTCCCCCCCCCCCTATAGATCTTTCTCGTCCTCCTTTACCCCTCCCCCCCCCTCCGTCTCTCCTTCCTGGTCATCCATCCCTTTCGAAACGCTATCCTTGTCTGTTTCTCTTTCTTTTTCTCTCGGCTCTCCCTTGAGTGACGTATGTAGAGACTACATATATATATATATATATATTCTCTTCTGGTGTGCCGGTCCTTCTTTTGTGCTCTTCGTCCAATTCCACCTTGCTGCCTGTCCATCCCATACCGACACATCGTACACGCACGCAGCGCTATTAATGGATGACAACGCACCATCTCGTCGTCGACCGTGAGGCGTGAACCTCCTTTCCTTGGCTGCCCATCTACACCATCGATGAAAAGTCTAGAGAACGACGGAGACCTGGTACACATCTACACAAGTGGCTTCCTGTACAACGAAGAGGGAGGATCGAGAACCCTCTCCGGCCCTGAAGGTAATCGCTGTGGAGACGCTGATGGCTTTCGATTCCAGCTACGCCGAGCGGATAACGACGCCAGCAGGAGCAAAGACCCTCGGGGGCAGACGTACGACCTTGCCATGAGTGGTAGTGGCGGTGGGGAATCCTGCGTGAGCATCATCAGCGTAGTGTGCCCGACGATCTCTGTCGACATTCTCGCGCCCCTCCGACCGCAACCAGCCGAGCGTGCGGCTGTTGCAACGCTCTCCTCGGATTTTCCGGGGCATTCGGTGCCTTCCGGTAGCCTCGTGGACATCACAGAGGGCGCCCCTCTCCGTAGGCAGCTCCTCCAACCCACCCCACCGGCCGTTCCACCCACAGGCTCCGCCAGACGAGACCCTACGCTCGAGATGCCGCCGAACAACCTCCACCTACTCGATGCGAAATCCCATACCCCGACACCGATAAAGAGCCCAACGCAGAGCGCCTGTGATGGCTTCTTCAGCGATATACTTGGTCTACCCAGGGGGGCCGTGGGACACGGCCCAGTTGCACCATCGACGACTCCACCGACACCGCCGACTTCGGGGCAGGGCGAAAGCTCGCGGTGTGTGTCGGTAGGGGTGGTCATAAACAATACCCGGCCTTTCTTTCACGCAGCCCCGCTTACGCAGCAGGGGCAAGATTCGTTCGAGTGGATGAAGAACCGCCTCCATCAACTACATGGCCCGACGGAGGACCCTCCCCCTTCCCAAATGACAACCCACGACTACTCGGAACGCCCGACTCGAATGGCCATCGCCCTCGAAGGAAGCAGAAGTTTACTTGGCCGTAGCACGGATGGTCACAAACGGAGCCTTTTACTTCCTCTCCGTGAGAGATTTGTAGCATCTCCCTCCACGGGGACCGGCTTCCCGGCGCCCCTTCAAAGTTTTAGTGATGCAAGGATGTCGAAAGTACCGTCGCCGATGTCGAAGACTTTGCTAATGGCGCGTCTGCAAACCTTCAGGTGGCTCTCCTCGCCAGGCGGGAGCACAGAGGATAAGGAACTCAGTGACGTCGCCAGCCTGTTCTCCGACGACACAAGCAAAGCGGTGCGACGGTCGCGAAGGGGTCTCTCGAACGACGTGGAAGATGACGACAGCGTCAGCAGCATTAGTGGGAGTGCCCTATCCCTGCTCAGCCACACCGCAAAGGGGAAGAGCGCCTCTCTATTTTCTTCCGTTGAAACGAAGAGCTCCAGTGAGGTTCGCCAAAGCGGCATCGCGGGATCCGCTGCTGATGCCGTGCCCGTCGTGGGGTCCACGATCTTCTGCGTGAATGCACAAACAGGAAAGGCAAAGACTCGCTCAAAGAAAGGAGCTTCTGATGCACGATCGAGCATCGATCACGATCCGATATCAATGCTATCGTCGTGGGAGATACGACCGCAGCGGCGCGCCCTCAACTTCACGGAAGGCCACGGGGATCAACTCAACCTCTCGAGTGGGCGGGGGCAGTACGGCCCTTCCCACTCTGGCCCGGAGATCTCCTCCACCGCAATGCAGGACTACGCCTCCTGGAGAGGCAGGCCCAGTTTGCCCCATACCTCCAACTCTGAATCTTCGATCCGTGGAAGCCTTCGCCACTACTGGGCCAGCATGCGCAGCCGGCTGGGCTTCCGTTCCACATCCCACAGGAAAGACGATGACGATCACGACGACGCACGACAGTCGATGCTGCCCGATGTGTCCCTCTCTGAGCGCCCTTCGACGGAGCTCGACATGGCAGCGCCCGCTTTCCACCGATGTTCTGAGAGGCAGAAACAGCAAGTCGGCAGCAACGCAATTGTCACCGGCCTCCCTCCGCCATCTGACACCGCTGTGCCTCTGTCCAAGCGCCGCAGCGTGAAGATCGGCGCGCTCAGCACCCGCGCGATCAGAGAGGCCCGACGCACGCGCCTACGATAAAGCGAGAGGCTAAAGGAGGGGGGGAAGAAGAAAGAACGAGAGCTGTCAGAGGCCACGGAGCCGCACCCCTCCATCACAGGTGGGGTGGAAGGACCTCGTCTCTGAAGATGCAATAGGAGAGGAAAGGGAGAAAGAGCATGGCGAAAAGGATTCACGTGTGGGCACGTCAGGATCGCCAACGGCTGCATGGATGCGAGGTGAAAAAGAGTGGACGCCATGTGCCAGACTCATATCCTCCTCCCCCTCCTCGTGGCCTTCTCTTCTTCTTGTGCTTCTCTTTTCTTTTCATAGAGCGCGCTCAGCAAGTGCGATTTGGAGGCTGTACTGTACCGCGTAGGTGTACACATGCTTGTGTGTGCATACGCGTGTGTGTGTTCGTTGTCGGGGAGCGGTGCGGAGATGCGGATTTTTCTCGTCACGGTCTGTTCTCCGTCCCACACCTCCAGGCTGCTGCTCTCTTTTTTCCCTCCGTTCCATAGTTGCCTTTGCTCGCTGTAGCTGTTTTGTGCGTTTTGTTTGTGCTTTCCGACGTTCTCCTCCTACCCAAAGTATATTTTGGATGTTGATCTGCACTCTTTTCTTTGCTCCTTGTTTTGCTGGCTTTTTGTGAGGTATTTTTCTTTTCTTCGCTGGCACGTGCCCATTTTGGATGGCACGTGAAGGACGTGTGGGTGCTGACAGGGTACGGCAGACGAATGCATCTTCGCGGCGATCGTTTGTGAGGCCGACGGAAAAGAGGGGAAGAGCCCATTCCGTAGAACCTTTTTTTGGGGGGGAGGGGGGGTCAGTTTTGTTCTTAAGCGGAGAAAGGCTCGTGTTTGTGTGGGCTTTTCAGTTTATGTGCCTATAGTTTTTTGTGTGTTCATCAGTTCTCCTCTTCTTTTCCGCAGATATATATGAATATATATGTATATGTCGTTGTTGTTGAGTCTCTCTTTTCTCTCGGTGCACCAGCGTCGCCATCGAGCTTAAGAAGGAGAGGGGGGGAGGCGTTAGTTTAAAAAATGAAAAGCCGATGAATAACGTCTGTACCCCCCCCCTCCCCCGCCTTCGCCTTCATAGCTTGGAAATTTTCGCATCGTTACAGTTTACGAAGTCATCACCTCCTAAGGCATCCTCGTGTGTGTATGTGCACGCGCTGCGGCAGCACACCGTTTGTGATGTCCACCGTTCTATCTTTTCCTCCTCTTCTTCTTCCACTCCTCTCCTTACCTTCGTCATTTGCTTTCGTCTTATAACCAACTGACGTATGTGTGTGCATACATTTGTGTGGATGGTTGGATGTCTGTGTAGCTCCATCGGTACTTCTGCGGTTCTCCCTCTTAGGGAGCAGTTCTGTGTTTATTTCCTGTGCGTGCCCGTGATCCAGTGGATTTGTTGGGGAAGGAGGGGGGGCGAGGGGGGTGATGCAGGATATTCAGAACCTCCTCCGGCAGCTAGGCTTCAACAGAAAGTCGACGTGCGAGTTTGTCTCTCTCGGTGCGCAGACCGCCATGAGCAAAATCATGGCGGGAGAAGGGCAAATATGGACGAGAGACGGGAGTCTTCTCTTCACCCTGTACCCCTCCCCCTCACCCATCTGACCCGCAGCATGCACACGCACATGCTTCCTTTTAACTTCGGTTGTGTACCTCTTTTTTTCTTCTTCGAGTCCACCTGCTGCATTTTTGCGGCCATCTCTCTGTCCCCTTCACGCTTTTTATGTTTCGTTTGACACTCCCGCCCTTTTGTGACGGTTCCTCTAAGGGTATCGCGACTTGCTTCCCCCCCCCCTCTCCCTCTCCCTCCCCTCCCATCTTTCACTTTTGCTCCTCACTTCCTTTCTTAAGTCTCCTTCTTTTTTGTGTGTGTTTTGCATCTTCTCCTTTTACTTTCTGCCTTTCTCCTCCCCATGTTGTTCTTTTTTCTTTTATGTGTTTGTGTGTGTCAGAGAGAGGGGGGAGAGAGAGAAGTAAAGCAGGGCAAAAGATGCATACCCGCATAGATATATAGCTATACCTATACCTAGGTGCCTATCTAGAAATAGTGATACGTATCTACGTAGAGCTGTAGGTGTATATGGAATGAGTGTGTGCGCGTGTAGCCCTCTTTTTTTTTTTTGAGTGAACGATGGGTGGAAAGTCAAAGAAGAAAAAACGAAGGGGGAGAGGAGGGTGCAGCTGCCTTCACCTCTCCTTCCCTCTTTCCTTCTTCCGTGTGGTCGCCTTACCTATACTGACGATAGCACAACGTCAGGTGTACGAAAATATCTTCCGAACGTATGCGTGCATTTCTATGTATATATATAGAGAGAGAGAAATGGCGGCGTTTCTGTACGATGGAGTGTGTCTGTCAGTGGGGAAATGAAATATATAATGGGAGTTGTTTTTGTATTTTCACGTAGAGCAAAACACTCCCACGCATCCCTGCAGAATTCGAAATGGCATGCAAGTCTTTGAAAGATCTCTAAGTATATATATATATATATACATGAGTGTGTATCTGTGGAAGTAACCCCTCCTCCTCATCTTCCTTCTCCTCCTTTCCTCCGATGAATTCCCCGGATATCTTTTTACTTTCTTCCTTTCCCTTCCACCAGTCTTCTCTCTTTCTCTCTGTTAACCTGTGCTCTCCTTTCTAATTGACCTCTTCACCACATCGTTGACGGTGCTGTTCAGCTTCGCTTCTCTTTTCTTTGTTGTTGTTCTGTATGTATCGTTGAGATAAAAAAGAAATTTTGATGCATTCCCTGTCCCCCAAACCAACCCAATGAGAAGGAAGGGAAGAGAGATAAAGCAAGACTTTGCTCTTCTCTCTCTCTCTCTATATATATATATGTGTACATCTTCTGCCGCGTACCTACATGGGCTGATCAGCGCCCGTCTAAAGACGGATGAGGGTGGAGAGGTATTGGAGTTTCGGGGCCGTTATCGGCTGCTGTTGCCTCTTGCCTTTATTCTTCCTTTTCTTTGGAGAAAGGGCTGAAGAGCCGGGGAGGGGGGAGGGGAGAGGGAGGAGGGAGGTGGAGGGAAGGGCGGCACACCACATCTGGTGAGGGCAACAAAAAAATGAGGGAGGGAAAGAGGCAGAATGGAAGAGATGAGCCCATCCCCACCCCTTCCGAAGAATTTCTCTCTGCTCCATGTGAGCCTCATCTGGAACGGAGCGGGTGCCTTCCCTGCAGCTGGTATCTCCCTTCCTCATCTCCCATCCCTCATGCCATCACTCACCCTCCCTCTTCCTCATTTTTTGTCTACGAGGTCGTTCCTCCTTCGCTTAGCATTACTGCTGCTTTCGAAGGCGAAGGTCTCCTTGATGCAAAGCATCGTTTCTCTTCCTCATCTTATTTTCTCATCTTCATCCCCAAAGACAAGGGGTAAACAAATGCGCGCGCACACACGTAGAGAGAGAGAGACACATCTATGCATATATATATAAAGTAGAGCACGGAAAGTGAGAGAGCCTCCGCAGACGTTCTGGTGCATGCAGCATTATCCAAATCGTAGCGCAAGAGAAGTGGCTCTGTCTCACCCTGCGATGAGTGAGTCTTTCGGTGGTGGCAACGGCGGTGGTGCCCGTGGAAAGCACCAGAGTCGAGGCAAATCTGGACGCGGTGGAGGGTGGAGGGGATGGCGCGGGAGAGGAGATAGTAGGGGCAATGCGGATGCTGACCGTGCCCCTCCTACAGAGGAGCAAAGGCTCGATGCCGCGCACCACGTGGATCCCCAAACAGCGGCGGAGTCCATTTTTCTGCTGAATGGGTTCGAGAAGGACTGCTCGCATGTTCGGCGGTGCCGAGAGGTGAGCCGGCTCTTCCACCTTCCGCTGCCAGCGGAGGCGCCCTGTCGAGACTTCGTCGTGGCGGAGCGCACCATCGCTGGGATCGACGACGTGGTTTATCGAGGGCATCGCGAGGTGTGGGAGTGCGTGCCAAGGGGAAATGCCCGTGTGTACGTCTCAACAGACGCGCTCGCTGATGCTCGTGATGGAGAGCTCGTCCGTGTCACGACAAGGTCCGGGTTGCCGTACGCGCTCGTGGGTGCAGTGGACGGCCTGCGCAAGTTCGGCTACAGTGACAGTCACTACGGCTGCCCCGATGCGGTGGAGACGGTTGTCGCCGTGGAGAAGGAGAACGGGGAATGTGGGCACCTCTCGGCGTTCTGTCTCCCATCATGGTCCTCGGCCTCCATCGCCGCCGTCTCTACAGGGGCCTCCGATGAGGTCGGTGCGGCCGAAGACCCCCATCGAAGGTTTTGGGTTGTGGGCAGCAAAAACGTTCACATCGTGCTCGACTACGCAATCTCGGAGGAATGCCTGCAGTACTACAGCGCGTTGGGCCGTCGCTACACGTACGCTGTCAAGATCGCTCGCCTCTGGAAAACGATGCTCATTCCACACCGTGGCGGCGCTGGCTCGGACGCGCGCACCCCCGCCACCGCGTTGCTCGAACTCACACCCGCTCAGGCACGGGCATTCCATTCGGCCTTACATCGAAACAAGTGGACCTGCTGCTGTGAAGCTGTGTTTCCTGATAGTCAACACCTTGTGGATTATAATGGTGCCTCAAGTCTCCGCTTCTACGCTGTCACACTTCATAAACATGCCTTTGATCGCCGTCCGCTCGGAACGGACGACAGGGCAACGGACAAGAGCTCGGAATTCATGCCCTTGGAAGGGCTTTGTCTTCCGGTGGAGGAGGCCGCCGCCTTCTACAGAAGCGTAGGGCTCACCTTCTCCAATCACAGCGCACCCACGGTGTACGCGTCCCCAGAATACACGCGCATGGTCGACGACATCGGCCGTCGCTCCAATTCCGAGGGATGCGTCATGTACGGCGCTGACGCCGCTGGCAAGATCGTCCGGCTATGGAAAGAGAAATCCTACCCGTATGTGATGGAGCGTGCGGCTCGTGAAGCCATAACAAATCGAAAACTCGCTGGCAACGACCTTGAGCGGCAGTTGAAGAAGAAGCTGCAACAGCAGCGGCCAGAGCTTCGTCACTTCTTCAAAGACTGGGAGCTGAATCGACTTCCCTGGCTTCTGCACTTCGCTGCCTGGCTGCAACTGACGCGGCGACTCACACCCCACATGGGCCGTGAGGAGCTCTTCCCGCTCCGCAATCGGTGGCTGTCTCTCCAGCGTGAGTTCCAGGCCAGCGTAGACGGCGATCCGGAGCTCTACACGCTTTGTGGGCAGTACCAGCCCGACGAAGTGCGGTGGGGCACCGCTGTGCAGAACCTCGACGTGCTTAAGTTCGTGGGGGCGCAGGGCTGTGGGAAGTCTACGCTGAGTCGCGCCCTCTTCGCGCTGCTGCGCAAGGCCGAGTTCCACCCGCAGTGGGCCAACCAAGATGAGGCGGGCAACCGTCAAAAATTTATTGCAGCTGTGCGGAGCGCCACGCAGGCAACGGCACAGGTGACGCACCTGTTGATCGACAAGATGAACTTGGATGCAAAGACGAATCAGGATTACGATCCGCTACCGCTTAGCTTGACTGTGACATGGTTCCATCCCGACGGGGAGGAGGCCCTGTACAAGGTATGCGTGGATCGTGTCCTCGGTCGCGGCTGTGGGCACCGCACTATTCGCCTGGCCCCGACGACATCGCCGGAGGAACGTGCTGCGCAAGAGCGGAACATACGCACTTTCGTGCGAAGGGCCGTTCGTACCTGCGAGACCCCGCAAGACCCGCCCGAGCTCTTGCTGGAGCTGGATATCACCACACCCCTTTCCGAAATGGTTCGCATGATTTGGGAGAGGCTGCAAGATACCGGCACGCACACCCTCCCACCCATCTCAGACAGCGACATCGAGAAAGCAATCGCTCTGGCGCAGCAGTATGAAACCCTTATTTGTGATCTGCCACGGGCGCCAGTCTACGCCTGCATCACCATTCGAAGCTCACAGGAAGTTGCAAAGCTACTGAGCCTTGTCCCCGCTACCATGACGGCGTCACAGGTGGTGCAGCGAGAGTTTCACGTTACCACCAAGTACTTTGGAGGCGATGTCGATCCCGTTCTATTTGTGCAGCTGGCCGAGCTCCTGGGAACCTCCGTTACGCTTACCCTGGAGGCCATTGTCGGGGATGCGGACGGCGTGGCGGTACAAGTACGGCGTGACGACAGCGCCTTTCCCTGCGCCAATGCCGTGCCCCATATCACCATCTCCAACCGCAAAGGAGTCCCGCCCAAATACAGCAATGCGCTCCTCTCGGAGACGGCCTACCCCGGCAATCAAGGGGAGCGAACATTGTTGCCGCTGCCGGTCGGTACGACCCTAACGGGCGTTTTCGAGTTCCGCTAAATCAGAAGCGATCGCCACACGGCGAGGTGGCATTGTCACTAAGAAAGCAGAAGGGAAGGATGACGAAACGGCAGCCACTACAGGGTGGTACCTTCTTGTTGTTGTTGTTGTTTGGAAGAGGCTGGGCTGAGAGACCCTCTCTCTCAGAGGAGGAAGTCCTTTGCCATGTGCGCGCATGTATTCGAAGATGAACCTCGGTGCCTCACTGTTGCGATGATCATCCCGTATACCAACGAGGCACTCGACGCAGCCAGTTGTCATAGCGAAAATTCGAGAAGCACAAAGGGAAATACGGGGGAGGAAGGCGGAAAACTCTGGATCTCCTCCCCTCTCTTCTTTTCGCTCGTCGTTGGTCCTCCTCTCTCTCTCTCTACATATATATATATATATATATATATATATATATATATGTGTGTGTGTGTGTGTAGGCACGCTACTTTCCCCTCTTCATGTGTTATTCTCTCGCATCGACAGAGCGTGTGTCGCGCTCTTGTGAGATGGTGAGAAGGAAAGTGTTGAAGTGGAGGCGATGGAGGGACGATGGGAAGGTCTGGATAAAACATGCAGGCCACTTCATTAGTGTTTCTCTTTTTGATGGTACGTTCCGTTCACCGGAGGCTCTGCGTCGAGCTTCATGATATCAGCACCATCCTTAGCTGTATACATCAAATATTATTCTTCTATTCCTCCATAATTTATACTTCTGCTCCTCCATTCCCTACCCGGTCCTCCCCTCCCCCCCTCCTTCACCTCCTGTTCCGCCCCCACCACAAACGATACATCTGTCGCCACACACCACACCTGTTTCGCGAACTGCAGTCGCACCGCCCCTTCCACAGCTGTTTGATGGTGTGAGCGCACGGCATCTCTCTCTCTTTCTCTTCCCCTCCCCCCCCCCACTCCTTCCACCTCCTCTTGCACCCGCTGCACTTCCCTTCGTTTCTGCTGTTTCCGTGGGCGTCAGCTCCATCATCTACCTCTCTCTTTCTGTCGCTGCGGCTCGCGTACCGTGGTGCCCTTCTCCTCGTTGACCTTTCCTCCTGACCCCCCACCCTCACCTACAGCTCCAGAAAGGCGAAAACGAATGCTCTCCCGCGGCCGCAAAGCACGAGAGGAGCTCCCAAGCACACGCGAAGCTCAACCGTCGGGTAACACCACGGAACTGCGATTCGTATTGAACTCGCTGACCAACACTTCATCCGACTCGGTATCCACTTCATCGTTGCCGCCGTCGGCCGACTTGATGGTGCAGAATGATTCCATATCAGTGACCTCGGATGGACCGCGACCGAGAGACCCAAACGTCTGTAGTTATCTCGACCTGGCCGTGTATGATGCCGTGTCCCAGACCTCCTCTTCGTGGGTGCCACCCCGAACCGCAGACGGTACCAGCTTCGTAAGTTTGAAAAGCTCCTTAACGCCTCCGTCGCTGATGTCCTTCAAATCGAAGAGCGAAGTCTCCGCGATCGCCTCGCTTCAGGCCGGTGATCAACCAGAACGTTCCGACACGCCAAGGTTGGAGCAGCGCATTGTCCATTCGCCCGCGCACGGCGGCAGCAACAACCGAATGACCAACAGCAGCCATAGTTTTGCTACCTTCGAACGGTCATCGTTACTGCGTAGCTCCAGCGACCGCCCCGTCAATGCGGACAATAATTGGATAATTGTGAGTGTGGACGCGGACGGAGCTGATCTTCGGAAAGCCATTACGGTAGTCAAGGGCTTTAAGCAGGGAAACCCCTCTACCGGTTCACGCAGAGCACGTGATGCCGTGGTGCAGCAGCAGCCCCGCTCCGCCGTTGGTACCGCAGAGCAGGCGCGGCCGTTGCTTCAGCGATTTCCATCCTCGTCTAGCCGTCGACGCTCCGTACAGATCTGCGCTCCGTTGGAGCAGGAGCTGCTGCCCGATCTGAACCACCGCGTGAAGGTGGGCCCGATGGCTGTAGAACCAGAGCAGCAGCGCTGCAGCTCGAACGTGTCACTACCGCTTTCGCAGAAGCCCTTTGATACTAGTAGTCAGCATATGAATCCTCAACAACAGCAGCCCTTGAGTAGCGTCTGCAGCCGTCCAACTTCTTTGCAAAACGTGACGGAGCTCCAAGTGCTGCCACCACTCCTCCCTCACAGGATGCCGCCACCGACGATGCGGTCTCACGGCTCATCTCCGGAAAATATGGTTGGTGATGACGTGGTGAACCTTGCATCGCCCTCGCCTCTGCCTCTAGCCTCGAATGAAGTCATTTGTGGCGCATCTCCTTTGGCCTCTAACGATGACGCACGCCGATGTGCCGTCCACCCGGCAATCCGCAAAAAGAAAGGGTTTTTTTTCTTTTGTGGCGCGAGACGTGAAGACGTCGTGTAGGCCAGCCATACGCAAAGAATGTGGCAACGGCGAAGCTCTGCCGAAGCCCCTTGCCTCTCGCATCCCGCCCAGCTGCGCATCCCTTCATGACTGCTCTTATGCTGGTGCTGCTGAAGGGAGGGGAGGGGGGGTCATGGCACGCCTTTGTTGTGATGGTGGATGTTTATTGTTTTTTCTTTATTCAGTGTTTCTCTTCAACGATTGGCCGTGTGGGGGGGGGGGAATGAAAAGAGGAGCGTGGTGGGAGAAAAGGCAGCAAGATGGCTCACGTGATGGAATGGGTGCGCTGCTCTCCAGCTCCTTTCTTTCTTTCCTTTTCCCCTCTGAACCTGTTCGGTTGGTTAGTTGGCTGCCGCATTAGGTATATACATATATATATATATATATATATGTATCCTGCACATCTATTCTCGCGTCTGCTCCTCCTTTTTTTCTTTCGTTTACCCCTGTTGTTTTTTGTTTCTCAACGATATTTTTGTCGGATAGGGGACGTTGCAGGGAATAGACGGAGGGGGGAAGCGTATCTCTCTGCTCGATGCATTGCACGCCATCGCGGTGGGCGTTTTGAGCTCCTCGATCAGGATCGAGCCTCGCGGTCTGCCGCCATAAATGGATTTTGTAGAAAAGAAAAAGCCTGGATGTGTATGTGCGAGTATCGCTCTGGTGTATCAAAAGTTTAGGCGCACAAGAAAAAAAATAAACCATTTTTTGATGAAGTGCACGTAAGAGATCCATTCTCTCCTCCTCCGCCCTTTTCCTTCTCCTCGTTCTCTATCTTTTTTATTTCGATCCGTGTCGGTATCTTTCTGCTCGCTCACTATTCTTTTTTTATTTTTATTTTGGGAGGGGAGGTCTCGCATGTGCCTACATCTATTTACATACCTATCGTGTGCGTGTGTGTGTGTGCCACCGTGTTTGCTTTTTGTGGCAGTAGATGCGACAAAATACGAAGCAACTTTGATAGGAAGACCATCCGTACTTCAAACAAACGCATGCGGGTCTTCTCCCTTTTTTAATGCTTTTCTTTTTTGGTTTTGCTGCGTGTGTGTAGGAAATTGTCGGCGTGTGTGTGTCTTTTCGTATTGCAGGACATGCAACGAGCTAACCGCTGCAGCGTCAAGATTGTCTTTTACTTTTTCCTCGCCTCCCTCCCTCTCTCTTCTTTTTTTTGTCCAGCGTGCCCCATCGTAAATTGTACGCCGCTGCTTTTCTTCCGGTTGGCATAGCCCCTTTTAAGGTCGAAGGCGTCCGGGTAAGGGGGGTTGGGGGGTGTTTCGGGGTGCGTATGCTGCAAAAGCCACTGGCAACGCTCTCTATCTTTTCCCCACGTGAATGATTTCCTCAACGAAGCACTACATCCCTTCACCTTTCGTCTCTGCCTGTGTGTGTGTGTGTGTGTGTGTGTGTGTGTTTACTGTGTATGACTTGTGTCCATTTGTGTGTGTGTGTGTCTTCTTTTTTTGTGATTTATCCGTATTCACTGCAGTTGACTTCCTCCTTTGCATCGTCTCTTCCTGTTTCTCTCTTTCTTTTTCAGTGCATCCTCTTCATAGATATATGAGCCTAACGCTGCCATCGACATCGGTGGGTGGCCGTCGTTGTCCTCTCATTCTTCCATTTAATCTCTTCTTTCCCGTTTTGCTTTTTCGCTTGTGCCTCAGCGAGACGGTCTCTGCATGACCGCCATCGCGAACTCTTCACCGCATCGCATTCGGTTTGAACGTACTTGCTGAAGGTGATGAAAACTCTCCCCTCTCGCCTCACTGCGGTTATAGAAAATAGCGAACAAAAAGTATTTCTCAAAGGGTACTCTTTCTGTATTCACAACTATATATATATATATGCTCGAGCATACCCGCATCCTTTCAAAGGTATTCTACTCCCATCCTACCCTTCACTTCTTTTTTATTCTTTTTTCTTTCCCTGTTTGTGTGCAGCGCAAGGCTGCATATCTCTCTTCATCTCTCTTTCTCTCTCTCTCCGACTTGCTGAAGCAAAAAGAGAGGTGGGGGGAGGGGAGAGCACTTTTGGTGTAGCGGAGTCCGTGCGTCCCCCTTCACGTGCCGCCCTCTTTCGGATAGAATATTTCTACTGCAGAAGGAAAAGATGGAGGAGGCCGCAGCCCCTTTCTTGTCCGGTTGTGCGCAGCTATCATCTACTTTTAAAAAGCCTGCAAAATATTCATCTTCTTTCAAAGTAAAAACAAATTATGTGCATTCGCGTTATACGTGCATCCCTTTTGGAGTTTGAATGTGTTTGGGGACCTCCCGTATTCGTTTTGCTTTCCTCCGGTCTCTCCATCACCACCATAGTTCTGGTCCCTTGGTTTTTGGATATATTGAGGTTGAAGTGGAGCCTTCCCTGATTTATATATTACGGTAGGCAAAACAAAAGCATGTTCCACTCCTCTGTTTCTTGCCTTGGCATACTGATGGTATTTGCTGCTTTATTATTTTTTTTTGAAGTGTGTGCACTGATGTGCGCTAGAGAATGTGGAATCGCGCTTTCGAATTTCTTTTTTCTTCCTCTTCTTCCACCTGCTTTCATGAATCCCTTCCCTCTCTTCTTTTAGCTCCGCCCCCTCTTCTCTCTCCCTTCCCCCCCTCCCCGCCCCCCTTTTCACTATTGACGTACTCCTCGTTTCTTTCGCTTTCGAACGAAGTTTTGTTTTGTCACCCTGTCCCTTGTTTGAGTTTGAAATGTTCTGACCGAGGTTCTTCTCCTCTCTCTCTCTCTCTCTCTGTATCACTCACACACACACACACACACACACGCATGTCTCGATGCATTTCCGCCTATACATAGAAGCGTTGAGTGAGTGCGTGCGTGAGAAAACTGCCATCCTCCGTGGGTGAGATCGATGAGGTGAGAGAGGAAGGACATACTAATTCTATAACAACTACGGGACTTGCGTGTGCGTGGGTGTGTATTGTATCCGATGTATTTAAAAAAAAAGCAGAGGAGAAATAGATGAGAAAGCTGCTGCAGTGGCACGTAACCCTGGTGTATGTGTATGCGTTTTCTGTTAGTGTGTGTGTGTGTGTGTATGTATGTGATACAGTGACGGTTTATAGTTTATGGTTTTCTTCTTTTTTGTTGTTTGAGGGGGCCAGGGAGGAAGACTGCGGGAACGCATCTTTTCGCGACACCATAAGGCTTTCCTTCTTCCTTTATACACACACCAAACAAATCAAAAGGAAGGAAAACTGCACATCCATAAACTTCGGCTGCCCCGCGGATCACCCACCTACTCGTGCATCCTCCTTTGCATGGCTCAGTGCTCCTTTTGAAAAAGGAGTATCCAGATGAATAGATGTATATGTAGGTGGGCATCACTCGTTCGAGCTCCGCCCCCCCCCTTCTCGCTTCTCTCGCTTCCTTCCCCTTTCCTTCCCCACCTCCCCTTCAGGACTGCATCATGAAGTTTCGAAGCCCAATAGATACCGTTGTGCTTCTGTAGTACACCTCTACCTGCATCTGCGCTGACGAACGAACTTTGTCTGAAGGAAGGAAGGAAAAGCGGATGGAGGGAAAGAGGAGGAGTGGCGGTGGAAGAGTGCATTCTTTTATGGCATTCTCCCTTTAGGATCCTTTGTATGAGCTCCACCTTTCTACTCCTTCTCGCTCCGTCTTCCTACGTATGTGTACCTGTACATGCGCTTCACCTCTCCGTGCAGCGGCACACACACACACCCCTCTCCAGATCAGGCAAACCCAACGGTTTTTTCTTCGCTGATTCTTGTCTACTCTCTTCTGATTTTCGTTCAAGAAAAGAAGCGACGCTTCTTAGTGCGTGTGCGTTCTCCTTTCTTCTCTTTCCTCCTCTGCCTCCCTTCTATCTTCCCCTACGAACCTACACATTCTCCTGCTCGCGTAAGAAAATCGCGTCTACATAGCTTGTAAATATATTTATTTATTGATTTATTTGTTCAGTTACTGCTGCTGCCGCAGGCATTTTGATTTTTTTCTTCTTTGTTGCGTTTTCTTTAGCTGCTAAGATGTTTCGTCCTGCTGACAATGCCATGGAGCGTATGGCTGGGTACGCCATGCAGCGGGGGGTCGTGCACAACGCGTGCAATATGCTCCGTGTGGAGGAAGCACAGCAGCAGCAGCAGTGGATGTACATACAGCAGATGCAAGAGATGGAGCTCATGCAGATGCAGGCAATGGGCGGTGCGCCATACGGCGCACACGGTGCATGGCCCTCTGAGCCCCCTCCTCTGCTGGAGCCATCGAAACAACCGCCGGCGCCAGGGCCGAAGTCGCCCCAGACCGAACACACCTTTCCAGCATTGAATAGGGGTACAGCGGCCACACCGCCAGGGCAGAAGGGCTCGGCGCAGCCACGATTGAGCGACGTACGACGCACCACAGAGGCCATACACAATTCAGAACCCGCCGCTAACGGAGCGCCTCATGGGATAACCCCGTCGAGCGACGTACTCCAGCGCAAGTCGAGCATCAATATGACGGCTCCCCCGCCAGCAGACAGCACCGCCTACGCCGCGAATAGCCTGTACAACACCATGCCGTCAGCCGCTGACAGTACGGGAATGGTGGCAGCGTTTGGCTCCGCGTACAATGGGAACAGCATGTATGGGGCCATTGGGAACAGCGCGTACGGTGCCGATCTTCAAAACACCTCCGCGAATGCCCCTGGTGCCAACTCGATGTTCGAAATCCACGATCCTACCCTTGGCCCAGACCCGTCTAGTCCAACGCAACGGGCACCGCAGGCGCACCCATCGACGACACCCACCACGGTCTCCCCTGCCCTTCAACGGCGGACGTCCGGCTCCACTTTAGTGTCGAAGAGCTCGTCGGGTTCGGTCGACCAGAGTCACGTGCCCTCCACCACCCACCGAAGTCGCGCTATTCGCCGACTGAACAGCGACTTGAAGCGAAGAGACTCGACGGGATCAATGGGAAGCCGCTCCCGGGCCTCGAGGGATCAATCGGTGTCGGCGGAGCACCGATCAACGTCGCCCCACGATCAGAAGCACACATCCTCCAAGGCGGGCGAATCGAAGAGTCCGCACAAACACCGCTCCTCCTCCCCCTCTGCCTCTTCCTCTTCCTCCAAACACAAAAAAAAGTAGGCAACCACGAATGCTCTCGCCTCTCTCTCTCTCCACCTCTCTTTCCCAATTCGATTTCTTTTTCCTCCTTTGGTTGTATGTGTGTGTGTGAAGGGGGGGGGGGGGGGGCATAGTTTGCCTCATAGATGGTACATGCTCATACGAACATACACACGCATATATATATATATGCATATATACCCACCTCCCTCCCCCTGCCCTTTTTTTCCAAGTGTGCAAAGCGTTTTCCGGGTTCTCTGTTTCTGCTTCTCGTTCTGTGACGGAGGGTGTGTTCTCTCTTGCAGCAGTTTTTTGTTTTTCGATGTGTGGATGTTTAATTTTTGGCCTTCATTGTCATTCTTATTATCCTATCTATGCCGAACATGCACAATCGTTTCTTTTATCGCTCGTTCTTTGGGTCCGTCTGCTTTTTCCTTGATGATGGTCCTTTGTTGCGGTTGCAGTTTGTTTGATTTTTTTCGTCCAGCGAGCGGCTCTTGTATACACTCTCCATTTGTAGAGAGGGACGAAGGGGTTTTTGTACGGGTTCTTGCCGATATATATATATATATATATGTTGATGATGCTTTTATTTTTTGAGATATCTCAGTTTATTCATTTTTCAGGATCCCCCATAGGTGTGTCTCCTTTTCTTTTTTTTCTCGAAGGAGAAAGGGGGGAGGAAGGGACGGGAAGAGGCCTGTTTTCCTTGGTGAGGACCCCCATCGTGAGATGCCAAGCACGCCCCCCTTTCCTACTGTCTGGTTGGGGGAGAATGCAAGAAGAGAAGAGCCTGGAAAGGGGAATGGAGGAGAGGAATACGTGCAAGGTGTACAGAACTACAGCGTGTATGTGCAAAGCAATTGTGTTTTCTGTTTTTTCAATATTGCGTGTATATTTCGAATAGGGATATGTTTAGGTCATACGAATCAAAAAGAGAAGGAGAGCGGTGAACGTCATCCTCCGACGAGCGGTGTGTGTTTGGTGCCGTACGCCCTCTTGATGGATGGTGCTCTTGAAGAAATGCTCACTTTCTTTTCTTCCCTCTTTGGAGACACTGTCGGGCGGAGGGGGACACTTTCGAAGAAGGCAGGGAAAATGGTAGCGAATACTCCGCTCCCCCTCCCCAACCCTCCCGGTTGTCCCGATGTTCCTTTGCTGTTACGAAAATAAACGATGCAGCCCTCACTTCTCCCGCATGAAAGAAATACCGGGAGGGCTGCCTCCCATCACCATCAACGACTCCGCCCTCCTGCTGATCTCAGAAACGACGCAAAGGGGAAGAAATAGACGAACATAATGCCTTTGAGTCTGTGTCTCGGTGGCGCGACTAGACTCTCCTTCCGCGCTTTCGATATGACCCCCCCCCCTCCTGCCTTCTCTCCCCCGTCTTCCCTCGCTGGTTTGACTTCAGTGACCTCTTCTGCATTCATCCCCTCTCCCTCATCGTTCTCCGTTTCCTCTACTCTCCCTTTGACTCTTTCTTTCTGCCACTATCATTTCTTCGCTGTATCTCCCACACACACGCGCGCACACCGCCGCCCTGCACGGTTTGTCCGCCTATTTCCCTCCTCTTCTCTCATTTTTTATTATAGCGCGAACACCCCCTCTCTGTCTCATCTTCTCTCTTTTATATAATCGTTCTGTGTGTGCGTGTGTGTGCGTGTGCGTGAGTGATCCACGTCGTTCTCTCGGCCCCTCCATGATCGCTGCAGCCCTCCACTCATCATCGATATTCACATCAGAGCATTTGACGAACGCCATCTAAAAAAAAAAAAGATATATATATATATATATTCCCATTTTGTCTGTGTGTATATACTCCTCCTTTTTTTCTTTCCAACTTTCCCTCTTCCTCCTTCCCTTTTTTGTTTTTCGTTTTCATCCTCAAACCACTGGTCTGTCTCCTCCCCATCCCCCTCTCTCTCTTTAGTATTTCTGAAAAAGGTCGTAGAAGTGGCGGATCGAAACCGCAGGAGGGGGAGAAGGAGAAGCCTAGCATCAAAGAACGAGACGGAGGGAGCGCACCGCCTCCGCTCCATTTCGGAGTCAAAGCTGCCCTCGCGCACCATCAGAGTAGGGGAGAGAAAAGAGGTTTCTTCCTGGTGTGGTGGTGAGCGCTTTGGTGTGTGCCACCGCGTGTGCTGGGCATTGGGCGTTTTCGCAGCATGAGGCGACGTACCCCGTATTGGGGATCTCTACGCATTTCGATTGGGTTATAGGTCGGACCTCCGCACACGGCAGACACTCTACCACGCAAACACATACACGCACTCCCTCTCGTTCAGCAATGCCGTTAAAGACTACGTCTCCCCACGAAACCTTTTCCGACGCCATCGCTCATGCACAACGGAGCACTGGCGTGGGGCTAGGATCTCCTGCCTCGGCTTGCAACCCGTCGCCGTCCCTCCTTTACTCCTACGCTTCATCCCAAAATATGCGAAGAGGTGAGGCGGAATCCGTTGACCCTCGAAGCTTCAACTATAACTCGCTAGAGCACGTTCCCGTCCCTTCCTCCTCCGGCGATACCGCGGTCAGCGTGTCGAGAAACGGCAGAAGCAACCCTGAGACGGGCCCTGAGGTTCCATTGGACCGGGCTTCGTCTGCCGTGGGAAGCCCATCTTCACCGTCCACAGACGATCCGGAACATCCGGTCGGGACCACGAGGGAGGGGCTCGCTGCGGTGCTGCCGAAAACCCCCGGCAGCGCTGACGTGTTGTCCCTGGGGCTAGATAGCGTCTCCACAGACTTCCTCAACGACATCTTTTTGAATGACCCGTGTGCAACCCTGCCTGAGCATCCGCCAGGGAGGGCTGATGAAGGATCACCGACGTCTAGCACCCCCAGCGAGTACATGCGAGAAGAACAGCAGCGAGTTGGTGGTACGAGGAGCAAATGCATGGGCCCTCTTCAAAAGGAACGCTGTGCCCTATTGGGCGAACGTTTGTTACACACCGTGCCCCCCTCGCGGCCATCCTCAACACCGGCACACCCTCAAACAAATCCTCTGAGCAATCGACCGAGCAGGATCGGCTCCACCGAAGCGACAAGCCTCTCCATAAATGCCACGTCTTTACCTCTTACGTCACCACTCGCCTGGACTTTTCCGATACCACCTTCGGGGAGTTCTCCGCTGAGCCACCCCGTCTGCCTTCCGCTCCTGCAGTCGGTCAAAGCTTCTGGCCGTCCCGACGTGCGACCGTCCACGCACGAAACGGGTCGTGACATCTCCCTCCAAATAGAAAAGGCAGCCCTTCTAGAGAGCAGATCGACTTCTCTGGGAAGAAGGCGAGTAACGCTCCCGATTCTCAACGGTAGGTGTGCGCGCCTCGATATGCAAGATGCCTCATGGGATTTCAGTGCGTCGGTCCCACGGTGGCTTCCCTTGCAATCCGAGACCACCGACGACTCGGATGTGTGCACTGACCTACCGCGACTGAACAGAAAAGCAGGAGATGATGCAGTAGCGAGATTCTCGCTGGTCTCGCATGGAGGTAAGCCACCTGCTGCGCCGCAGCCTCCAGAAGTGATCCCACCGGAGGGGATGATGCGACCGCCGCGACACTCAGACGAGAGACCCACGCCGGTGATGCAGTCCACCTCCCAGCCCCACCATAGCTTCACCAGCAACGGCGATGTCGGCGAGTTATCCACCAGCGGCATAGATGAAGCGGGCATAGTCTGGTCTCTGAGCTCGCTGGTATCGTATAACCTCAGCGATGGCACTGGTACGCCGGTTGGAACGAGTCTCGAAATGTCAAGTCTGGCAGGCAACGGGGGCGATGCGGAAGGCGGGAACCAGCTCGACCTCCCCGAGGGGAGGGCTGTGGAAGGGCACTTCCCGATGCTGCCACAAACGCCGCCATCGAAGGGCCTCCCGTACGCCAGGGGCACCAAAGCTGCCGAAGCCCCTCCAGCACGGTCACCATACCAGAAGGAGTTGATACAGTTGCAGACAGCGCCAATGAAACTGGCTCGGCAAGGACCTCCCGGCTACCCCGCCGCACCGGCCTCTGTGGTACCGCCCGATACGGAGAGTGGAGTGCATCAGCGCCACATGGACGGGAAGACAGCGGAACCACTGTGGAGGTCGGAAGAGCTTCCTACGGAATGGGAAGCGCGTCCTGCGCACGCGCTGCACCCGCCCCCGAGATGCACGGTAAGAGAACGGATGTTTGGGGCCTTGAGTCCCGACCAGTCGCCTCACCCGCCTACCTTGTGTCGCCAGCGCACCAACCCAGAGTCGTCAAGTCCAACGGCGAAGGCATCTACTTCTGCCGTGCTCATTTCTTCATCACTCCCGATCGATGACCCTCCTGTGACACGGAGACCGGCTCCCGACCCGCTAGTGAGCAGCCTCGAGGAAGGGGAACAACCTCCTGCTCGCGCAGCATCAGATGAATACGAGCTCCTCACTACCTTCCTGTCGCCCCTTTCCACAGACACCGCGCAGGACCACGCGGACGTACCAGCGCTGCATTGGCAGATCGACCACCCATCTGCAGAGACCGATGCCGGTGAGTGTGGCGGCACCACGTCCTCTCTGACTGCCGACCGTGAGCCATCGCCACTGCGGAGTATTCTGGTGATGTCGCGTGTATTCGATCCGCAGTGCCCACGGCCGCGAGCACCCCGCACGCGTACACTACCAGATGGTATACGGAGAGCGAATTGGGTACCGCCCCCGACGAACTACATCACCACACTGGCAGACTGGGCGAACTTCGATGAAGAAGAAGAAGAAGAAGAGGAAGGAAGGGAAATGGATGTTGGGCGAGAGCTCAACTGGAACCCAGAGAGGGTTCCCGCCAGCAACACGCTGCCGCTCAGTCCCGATAGCAGGAGAGGGCCGCCATCCAACCCAGAGCCCCTGGCACAACTTGCCTCGGAGAGAAGGGCGGTCGGCGAGGGTCGCGTATCACCACATTCCCAAGAGCTCCTCCCTTGCTTTGGACTTCCTGTTCTGCCGGAGACCGTTAAGATGACGTCTGCCCACCTCTCCACCTCGGCCACTGCTACTGCTGGGGAAGGAGGAGGAGAAGAATTGATAGTCACCTCTCTTATGGCTGCCCCTATGGAAGCCGTGGGAACGGACTCAACCTCGGGGAGTTCATCTGCTACTGTGGCACCGGCTCGGGTGGTAAACGCACCCCTCTGCAGTAGAAGAGACCCCTGCAGCCGCAGCCGTCATCTGAGGCGCCATGCTAGGGGCATCATCGTCGACGAAATCGAAAGAATCCATCGTATCCGAGAGGAGGCGATGAGAGCGAGGGACTCCACCCACACTCCTCCCCGCGGGCCACCGCGCTCCCTTGTCCCGCCGCCCCGGAAAGACATTTTCTCGGCAGGATACCGCTGGAGCGCCGTTGCGAGGGGCCCGTGGTCGAGTACCGGCGCAGCGGCCCGACCCTTTCCTCCAGTGTCGCTCTTGGTGGATGATGCTGGTAAAGAGGGAACAGCCTGCGTCTCAGCCGTGCCTACCGATACACCGGAGAGTGAGAACGGCTCTGCGCATCTCAATGACGCACAGGTCGTCAGTGGGTCTATCCCGTCCAGTCTTTGCCCATCCCTATCCGCCTCTTTCCTGGCGGCTCAAGACGTGCTCTTGAGCGATGCGGATAGCTCTCTGGAGTGGTCGATGTGTGAGCGGGCAAGGCGACGCCGCCGCAACGATGTCGCTGGAGACAGCACAATGGTGGATAAAGGAGAAGACAAAGGCTCGGTAGAGGGGAGGCAAACGGGTGCAGTGCGGAGCCCGCGGGCAACGATAGCATTTGCAGAGTAGAAATCGGTACGGATAAGTTGGGAGAAAAAATTTGTGGATGACACTAGGTATACAGACTTTCTCCATCCCTCTTTTGCGTGTCTTCGCTATTTATTTTATTCCTGGACGCGACGGTGTATGCTTTTTCGTTTGGAGGGGTGCCGGCGGAAGGGGATCGCTACCCTTGGCTGCGCGTTATTCGCTTCGCTCTGCTTTTACTCTTTGCGTTTGGATGACCCTCAGTGAAACAGCGCAGTTTTTAGTAGTTTCTCCTGTTCACACACTACCTGCTGCCGCGCTTCACGTGGAAAGAGATTCCCACGCTGAGACGCGGTCTCGTGATCTCCTCCTCTCTCTCTCTCTCTCTCTCTCTCTCTCTCTTACCTCACATTCTTTTCGCGTCAACGTCTCGTTCCTGCCCTTTGTGCATTCGTTAAAACATGCAAATTGTGTTTTGGAGGTGCTCTGACGACTTGAGTCGATTTTACTTCATAACTTTCAGCGTGTTTTTTTGTTGCCTTTTTATGCTGGCCCTTTGCTATCCCCTCGGCTGCATGCTTGCCATTCCTCCCATTCTCTGCACTACTACAGCGTCTCTCCCTCTCCCTTCCCCTCCTTTATATCTAGCTCAAATATAATCCTTTCTTCACGCCCATGTCTGTCCATCTAGCCTGCACCAATTTACTTCTGCATGTCCCTCTTCATATTTGCTTTTCTTTTTTGGGGGGGTGCCGTTGTTGTGGCTGCTTTGATCTTTCTTCTCTCTTTGTTATACTCTTCCCCTCTTTCCTGTTCACCATTCGCGCTGGTGCGTTTTTTGGATCGCAAAATTGTAAAGAGCCCCGTGAAGGAAAATACTCGGTACTCATGGGGTGTGCGTGTGTGAGTGAGTGAGAGAGAGATAGTCAGCACGCTCATATATATATATATATTGTGTCTTTGTGCAATATATGTCAAGAAGGAAAGCATAGGGGGAGAGGGTGCACGCGTAACGACCCGGTCCGTTGAGCTGCACGCGGGGAAAAACGTGTGTGTTGAGTATATGTTCTGTGCGGTAGAAATGTCAGCGGCAGGTTTTGGTAGAGGGCGGGGGGCCACGTGACTTCTCAGTTCCCATCCTCAACAGCCCCGTTCCCTTTTGCGTCCTTTTCCGTTTTCGTTTTAGAGTGAGGGGGAATAGTGGGGCTTCTCTCTTGCTTTCTCTTTCTCTTCGGGAGAAGGGAGGGGGCCTCCTCGTTGACCCTCCCTCTACCCCCCCTTCCTCCCTTTTATCAGCGTTCGTCACCATCATCATTCACCGAATACGATGCCTTCCCCATCCCCATCCCCCCTCACCCACAAAAAAAGGAAGCTTCATCGAAGGTTCGCGACGGAGATGTCTTGGGTCTTTCTCTTTCTCTCTTTTATGTTGTTGCTGTTGTTGTTTGGCTTTCCCTCCACTTTCCCATGATGGGTATCGGGAAAAAGATCACAAATGATAAAAGGGAAGCTGGATAGGGCGGCTGCGGAGGGGGGGGGGAGGGCGGAGTCGTTGCACCGCTGAGGCGCCGCTGCATATGCTTCATGTCCTCCCAACCCTGCTGTACGCTTTGCTCTGCCCTCTCTCTCTCTCTCTGTCCCACCACCACACAACTCGAAGGGTAGGCGAAAGCGTTGAGTAGCGTGAGGAATAGCCGTTCTCTCACCTCCTTCGCCCTCAAAAAAGGGCACTCGCCAACCCACTCCGCACCTTTTCCCATTTCCGCTGAACGGCGTGGGTGTAGGGAGGGAGAATGCGGTAGATCTAGCGTTCAAGGCATTTTCTTTCAACGGCTCCTCTAACACGTGTGCGGTTGTTCCTCTTCTTTTTATTGTTGCTGCGTTTCTCCTCTAGTGTGCAAGTTTTTTTTTCGGAACAGCATCGGCATCCCGCCTACCAACCGTGTATACCGTCACCGCGATCCACGTCCAATTGAGAGTATCGACTCTATCCCCCTCCTCCATCCTCCAACCAACCCGTCCATCTCTGCCGCGGTCACGGCTATCAGTCCCTTTTAACATCAGTGCAGCTCAACGGCAGTTCTCGTCACTCTCTTCCTCCGTCGCTCCTCTACCCACACGCAACCGGCTTTCGACCCCTTTTTCCTCCTTACCAGTCCCGTTCCGGTCTACCCTTCCTCTTCGACCTCAGGCCTCGACCCTTCTGCACCTCTTCTTGCTCGAAACGGCGTCCCTCACGTGTCTCCGATCTGCGTCTTCTCGCCCCTTTCCCCGCCCTCCCCCTGTAGCTCCAACGCATTCATAACTCTTCCGCCTCCTTCAACTCCTCTCCGCTTCCGCAACGATGGCCGGCACACCTAGCGACCCGCCGTGCTGCCTGGTAATGGATTCTTCAGCGATGATGAGTGAGAACTACGATATGCATGAATTCTTTTCAAAATTGCTGCCGTCTTCGCCGCATGTCGTCGTCATTCCACGGAACGTCGTCGATGAGTTGTATGGGCTGCAGAGGTGCGCGAAGGGCACCGTGTCTATCCGTGCGGAGGATCTCCTCCACGTACTCAAAACTTTCCCAGAGTTCCAGCAGCGGGGCCCCGCCCACGCGGACGGGCCCGCCCCTGTTCAGCGAAGAAAGGGAGGCTACGTGGTACGACAGAAACCTAAGGAAACCTACTACCCTGCAGAGAAGTTCGCGCGGAACCCCGACACGCACATCGTAGCCTGCGCTTATTACTTCACAATGGGTCGTGGTGCGTTGAAGCGACCTGTGGATTCAACATCCCAGACGGACACAGACCCGTTCTCCTCCGCACCCACGAGTACAGACTCGCTTCGTGGTCTCCCGCAGGCTCCGTCGCACGCACGCCGAGCATCGTCGTCCACCTTTGCTGCGCAGCTCTTCGGATGTCATAGAGGTTTTTTCGTCACCGATGATCTCGTGCAAGAACTCCGGGCGAGTGCCTACAACATCCCGACGATAAGCACCACGACCCTGAAGAGGCACTTCGGCCATCTCGGCACCTACGAACTTTAGCGGGCGCAGATGCGTGTGAGACTGTCGACTTTGAGCAACGAGGGGAAAGCTGGAGCCCAAGATGTGAGGAGAGGGAGAGGGGAAAGGGGGGGGAGGGGCTCGTTGGTGCGAGTCTTTTTCTTTTGCGCTCTTCTTCCACTGCCGCGTTCCTCTTCCGCAAGGGGCGTTGTCGCAACGGCGGTGGGGAAACCCAAAAAAGACAAGAACAAAACGAAGGAAAGCCATTTTTCCATGAGCGTGTCGTGGAAAGGCAGAATGGGCTTCCCCTGTCCTTTCGCTTTCTCTTCTTTTTCGGGGTTTCTTTTTGCGAATGTTCTTCGCTACCAGCGGCAACCGCCGGTTGGCCTCACAAAGTGAGGTCATCTGGGTCAGGGTGGGAATCCGAGACGTGTTGGACAACGAAGTATCTTGCCTGCTGCCCACGCTGCGCTTTAGATGAGGTTTCGATCAACGAGGTTTTGTTCTCCTCTGAAGTGCCTCCCTAAGCGCTATAATCGGGAGGGTGTGTCCTGCGAACGCCATAAAGCTGCACTCAGCACATTCGCAAAAGGCGGACGTAGTGGAAGAGTGAGGAGTGCGAGCTGAGGTGTCTCCCGTGACTTTCCCTTTCCCCTTCCCCCCCCCTCTCTTCTCCCCTAAAAGAAAAAAATCAGAAAGAGAGAGCGCGCGAAGACTCCTCTCACAATGCCTCCGTCGACACTGCAGAGCGCAGAAAAGCTTAAGAAATGAAAGAGGCAGACCGCAGGAAAATGCCCCGAACAAACACATGCACACACAAACACGTGCAGCTGGTGCAGGGCTTACCCTAACCCTTTGTAATCTCCGGTCGTACAAGGCGGATGGGGGGGAGGGGGGGCGTCGCTTGGGCTGCAGCCGAGCGTTCTTGCATACCTTTCTCTCTCTCCTTCGTCTTTCGGATCTTCTTGTGTTCAAATAGGAAGGAGGATCTCGCCTGAATACCTTTTATCGGTTTCGGTAGCTGCCTACTGTCAATCTCTCTTATCATCCCCTCCCTGTCTCCGTCGCGCCCCCTCCACCCCCCACCCCACGTACACACACATCTGCACCACCGCACCCACTCTTACCCTCCCCCGTCCATCGACTGTACCGGTTGGGCTGGATCTGTTCGTCCCTCTTCCCCTTCTTCAGGGGCTGGAAAGAATAAAATCAGCTATTTCGTGGCATGTCAACTCGCATTCGATCTAGTTTTCCAAGCTCGCACTGACCCGACCAGCTCCCAATCATTTATACGCCAATCTGCACACCCCTCCCCTCCCCCCCCCCCTCTCTCTGTCTCCCTTCATCGATTTTCTGGTAAGGTCCTCTCCTCATCGACGGTCTCCATTGTTGCGCTTTTGTGTATGCTTGTGCGCTTCTGCGCATACTCCCTTCTTCTCACTGCTGACGAGAAACTCTCTCCTCCTCTGCCTCTCTACCTCTCTCTCTCTCTTTTATTTTTGCTTTGTCATTGCTGAAGGTTTTGTGTAGTTATATATATATATATATATTTCTTTTCATTGATCTCCTTCCGTCTCCAGAAACCTCCATATTCTCCCATTGCTCCCTCCGTCTCCAGAAGGGCAGTATCTTCGTGTTTCTCTCTCTTTCATCCTCCCCCCCCCCTTTTTTTTTCTACAACGGCTTTCTTTTTCCGGCTCTCCCCTCGATCTGGATTCGTCCATCTGTAGCTTTTGCATCACAACGAAGTATATGAGCGCTGAGGGAGAAAAAGGGAGACCAGGCTGCTTTCAGGTGCGCACAAAACTGATAAGAAAGCGTGAGACTTCAACCGTGATCCCCGATTGCCCTCCCGCCATCTCCTCTGCTCCTCGAAGTTGACCCGCTCCTCACGAGGCTGTACTTCAAATATATACATATAGAGAGAGAGAAGTCGAGGTACAGCCGTGTGTGGTCCTCCTTCTCCTTCCCCTGTCCCTTTTGCTTGGAGCTCCCCACTCATTTCCCTAAACCCCCCCCCCTCTCGCTCTTATCGGCTCCAGCTCTCTCTCTCTCTTTTCTTTTGTCATATTATCATTAGTATTTCGCTTTTTCTTTTCTAAAGATACCAATAAGGGCACTCCCTTTTTTCCACGAGTCACTGACCTTGTTTCTCTCTCTCTCTCTCTTTGTCTTCGTCTAGCGCATCGCTCGCTCGAGAAGACACCTTTCTCTTTTTTTGCTTTCTTCTTTCTCTTTCTTGTGTTATTTTTTTTCGGTGCTCGCGTGCACATTTGCAGAGACGGTTTCCTCTTCGTACCTCTCCCTTGCCTTCCTCTCTCATTTGTTTCGTACAGCATTACGAGTACGAAAGTATCTTTTCGCACTTCTTCTCGTTTGAAGGCGTCGGCACTTTCCCCATTTTCCACTTCCTTCTGTGCTGCAGCTCGCAGTGCATTGCCTGGTGCTCCCCCCCCCTCTCCCTTCATCAGGCAGGACGGCCTGAAGCCGGTGTGTTGCCGAGATGCTCGGCGCCGACAATCACGAGAGGGGAGCGTTCCGACGCCGCGCGGAACGCGCCCATCAACGTCAACCCGACGATCCTCAGCGTCGTTCCGCCAGTGCCTCACTTCCCGAAACGACCTTCCGCCTCGCAGATTCGTTTCGGCCGCGGCCAACGCGGAGTCAGCTCACCAAACGCGCTGATGGCCGCTACAACGAGCCGTACTCTGCTATTATAGAACAAAGCGACGCTGTATCGGTGTTGTGTGTGCAGCGCACGCCAGATCAGGTGCTGGTCCGGCACATGCCTGAGCAGGAGTGGCAGCGACTCCTCCGGCAAGGAGATGAAGTTCATCCAGGTGAAGGAGGAGTGACGAGCCTACACCTGGTGGCGCCAGCGTACATGAGCACATTACCGCCCGAGGCCGCCCCCGTCGGAAGGCCACCCAGCGTGGCGGAGTACCCACCCTCGCCAGCGCCTTCGTCGCAAACTCCGGTCTTCGACTACTTCGTGGCCCCTGAGAGCCGCCTCAATAAGTTACTGCGCGACCAAGACAGGAGCATCATCTCCTATCTCCGTCTTCGCACGCAATACACTCAGAAGGAGCTGGAACGCATCGCCCGAGAAGACCGCCGCGCCGCTCTTTCGGTGGAGCGACGCGAGATCTTTCTCCGCCAGTATCAGCGGGACATGTCACATCGACTATCCGGCACGCCGCTCTACACGATGGGGCGGGAGTTGCCAGAAGAGTTGGTGCAGCTCTTTTTCATGTTTGGTGGTCCTCAGTCCTTACCGCGCTACTCTCGCTCTTGGAACGTCCCCCCTTCCCTTCGACCCGACCTCCCTTCATCACAAAGAGCGGCACCGCGCCGCGGTGGTGGTCGCTATCTCTTCACCGTGGACGGAAGTTTTGGTGATCGCCTCCCCTTTGCCGGCCAAGCACCAGCGGACGGCTTCGTAGTGGTTACGGTGGGACCGACTGCGGATGCATCGAGCTCGCTTTGGCGGTCCTGGGACCCTCTGCGACGTTGCCCTAAGGAGCACGGAGAAAATGACGAGCCTTTCGTTCCCTGCAACTACAGCAGCGCCGAATACGTGACTCGTGCAGGCGCATCGGACAAAATGGAGGATGATGCACATAAACTCCTTGTGGACGCAGAGGAAGAAGGCCGCGCCAAGCGTTCGTTCGTTCCCGCCGAAATCGCGTCAGACGACATCGTGTGGCGGTACGCGTGCTCCTCCCCCATGCAACATGCAGCGCGAGGGGAAGCAGGGAAGGGTCAAAGCGCAAGGAACTACCGATCGTCTTGCGCGTCGCCAGGGAGGCCATCCACACCGTCTTGTGCAAAACCGCGGCGGCGCACCCACCAACACACCGCCTGATCGCCTTCTGCCCCTTCTTCACGCTTTGACGAGCCTGCACCAACACAAATCAGAGGTAGATGCATGCGTCACCCGTAGCACCGTCCTTGCTATTTTCTTGGCGCTATCCGGGCTGATCCAGGTGGTCACGCCGCAGCATCAGGAGGGTGAGCACAAATTTGGCCCTCTCATTCCGAAAGCGCAAAAAAGGAAAGTAACCTCGATCATGCGGCGATGGTCATATCGCGTCCACTCCTCTGATGATTCCCGCTTCGCCTCTGCATGCCTCTTACAACCGAAGCACAGGGCTTTTGCTGAACCTTCCTCCTGCATCTTCTGTGAAACACGTCGTTTGAACCTCTTCGTACGTCCGAAAAAGAGGAGGGTAAAACAGGGGGCAGGCCGACTGGCGAAGAGAGAGGGGCCCAATGCAGAAGGAGAGGCGAGAGGAGGGAGGGAGCCCCGACTGCACAAGAGATACGCGACAAACGTATGTACGCAGAGGGCTGTACCGCACCCAACAGTAACAGCGTAAGCGACTTCGAAAATTTTCTCCATCGATCGGCTCCGTGTTCCCCCCCCCCCTGACCCTTGACAGGATGCACCCCATTCGCAGACCTTCACACACCTCCCCATCCGCACACACGTGCCCTCTCCACTTTTTGACCTCGGGTCAAAACTCCTTCTGATTTCTCGTTGCTTCCCAGCGAGAGGAGGGGGGAGAGAGAGAGATGGAGGCGGGGTGGGAGCAATGGGCGGGGCTGCCTCTGTGGATGGTCTTTCCCATAAGAAGGAAAATGGTGCGCAGTGAACAGGATTTATCTCTCTCTCTCCCCCCCCCCCCTCTCCTCCTCCTATGTGGAGGAGGGGGCCGTGTGCTATAGGGTGTGCTTCAACGTGGAAGAGAAAGGCAGAAGCACTCACAAATTGCAGAGATGGGGGAGGATAGGAGGTGCCTCTTCCCCTTCCTCTCACCGCAAGCAAACACGATCCATGGTTTAAACTCGAATACACCGTGGCGCAATGGCTTCATTGCTTCCCTGCATCCGCCTCATCGACATTACTCAGGAATTTCGGATTTTTTTTTGGCGCTCTGCATCATCAGACCACCACCCTGCCCCCCCCCACCCCCAACGGCTCCCCCCAGCGGCACTTACTATCACCTTCCTTTTTCTTTTCTACCTCTCCTCCTCTTCTATTTTCTGTTGGTTGTCCCTCCACCTCTGTCAGACTTGACGTGGTTCGGCAGACGGGCACCTCTCCACTTTTCCTCCTTTCCTTCCAGCACCGCTGGACATTCGACGAGATTCGTCTCTTCACAGTCCCTCCCTACAGCGGCTGAGCTCCCCCTTCCGTCCTGCTCTTTGCCCTTTTTATACACAAAAGAAGACATCCGATCACCCACACATCCTCCCGGGCAAATCTGTCCCCGACCCTTCACACAAAAACCCTCCACCAACACACTTGCGTCCTCCATAGTATCCCCTCGCCCGAACGTGCACCTCCCCGTTGTCGCCTCCCCTCCTCCTATTTCATACCGCACTTTCTTCGTTTTCATAGAGCCGTGCACTTTGCGTTTCTCTTCCTCCTCCTTTTTCACTTTTACCCTGCCCTCCGGTAATGTCGGACGAAATTGATGTCCCCTTCACACGGCGTAACGTCTCCGTGCTGACGCAGCGCAGCCAGCATGGCGACGACACCGCGCCGCTGATCAGCGAGCGCATGGTCCGAGAGCGGCTCTCCGTCAACCTTCCCGGCCGCTACAACTACCTGAGCAGCACGGTGCCCATGGGCCAACGGCGTCGGAGGCGCAGCAGCCGCCCCCACTCCAGCACCCCTTCCAGAACGAGCAGCAGCAGTAGCAGGTCGGAGGGTACCGGCGCGCGGCGGCTCCGCAGCCTGCTGCACTCTGCCATGCGCGGCACCTCGTACCTCAGCAGCCGAAGCAACAGAAGCCGGAGCAGCAGTGGCAGCAGCAGC
>JASAOM010001001.1:0-75706 GCA_030849085.1 Borovskyia barvae
GAAGGACAGCGAGAACCGCTGGATGGGCGGCGTAGGGCTGTGCGACGCTGCTGTGAGGGAGGCCGGCGCGTGAGACCTGCCGGTGAGGGGGTGGGGCGTGTCGCTACCGCATCTCTGCCTGGTGCGGATGCAGCAACACCGGATGGCATCAGCCACCACGATCGCGGTGTTGTGGTATGCACGAGAGTGTCGCAGCCGCCTCTTTCTTTGCACAGGGGTCTTCCTCCCCTTCCCCGCTTCTTTCGGCGTCGCTGCGTCGGGCGCGAGTTTCGCTTGGTATACGCGTGCGCGTGTTTGTGTGTATGCTTGCTTGTGTCAGGCTACCTGACGGGATGGGAGGGCTTGCCGTGCTTTGCCGTCGCAGAGGCTGCCGAACCGGGGAGAGAGCGGTGAGTCGCGGCCCACTCGTGCGCTGTGGTGGGATCGGTCGGGCGTGTTGGCTGGTGCGCTGTGGGAGGGTGGGCCCTGGTATTCCCAGACCCAGATCTCTCGGCTGCGAGCTCGGCAGAGGGGACGGGCCGGTGCTGTGCGGTCCTCTCTTTCCCTCGTGTCTGGCATGCTCACCATCCCTCTCTTGCCTCTCTAATGATAAGGTGTCGCCCCCTTTTCTCTCCTCTAACTTTGTTACCTCCTTGCTCTGCCCTGCCCCTCGGCGATGCACGGAGGGGCTTGTCGGCGCACCTTCTTCCGTGCCGCGAGCGAACGGGGAGCGGCTGTCAGCGACGGAGGCGGTGCTGGACCTCGATGCCTTGCGGGGGCTTGCAGCGCTGCCCGCTTCGCGCTCCCCTCGTCCCCGCTCGCAGCCTGCGCATGCGGGTCGCCCTGCCCTTCCCGCGCCCGTGTAGCGTAGTGCCCATGAGCCGCCGCCTCCACCCCCTTCCCTCCCCATTCTCCCCTTTCTGGCGCTCGCTTCCACCGCTGCTGGCGTTCGCACTTGTTGCGCGTGCTGCTTGGCGTGCACCCTACTCCCTCCTCCTTCGACTGCCGCTCTCATACGCCTATTTCTCGCACCGCCCCAACTGACGACCACAAAGTGAGCTGCCTCCCGCAAAGTCACACCTCCAAGGTGCCTCGCTGTGCGCCATCGGTCCAGTCCAGACCTCCCCTCCTCCCCCCACGGCAAAAAATCAGCTTCCGTCTCCGGCGTCGTAGCGGTGGTGTTCTCCCCACCCCTCCTCTCTCCGTTTTGCGTGCTGGATCTCAAGGGCGGTGATACGGCCTCACGCGCTGGGTCCCGCTGACGCACTCCGAGACTCTGCACCTCGCCCTCCCTGCTCTCTTTCCGCTCTCTCCACCCTCACAACTGCGCTGCGCGGGCCAATGCGCGAGGGTGGTGGTGAGGCGCCGCTGTTGAAGCGGCCGCTGCGTGCGACACGGCGACGCTTGTCTACACGGCGCCGCCTTGTTTTGTTTGCTGCTTTTGTGGCTGTGCTGGTTGTGGGTCTTGCCTTGTGGAGTGGTGCGCTTTCGACGCCGTTGGCTGGTGATCTTGGCGCAGGGAGGGCCGCAGCACGCGGCAGGAGCTCTAGGGAGGCCCTGCCCCAGCGAGCATGGCTGACGCGTGCGGAGAGCAGCGCAACCTTTGCGGCTCTGGTTGGTGACCACGCGCCGGGCACAGCGTGGTGGCATGCCGACCGCAGCGCCGTCGTATCCCTCTCACAGTCCGGCGACGTCCTCTACGCGACGCCCATCATCACGGCGCGGCATCAGCGGCGCGACGATGGTGGGTCTGGCGCATTCAGGAGGTGGGACTCGATCTACCAGCCGAACGACACGTACCGCATTCCGGAGTGGGCCGGAGCTGCGGACCGCGACACGCTGCAGCACGCAACCATCTTCACGTCGGTTTCATCCTTCCGCGATGCTGAGTGCATGACGACGCTGAGCGACCTGTTCTCCATGGCAGCTGCCCCGCACCGACTGTACGTCGGCATCAGCGAGGAGCGCGCGGATGAGGATGACCTACACTGTACGCATGCGCTGGGTGGGTTTGGTGGGCTAGTAACGGGGGAAGCGCGGCGTGTACTGTACGGTGCTGATGCGCCTGCTGGGCTGAGAGTCGACCTTAGGAGGATGCTATGGGTTGACGTAATTGAACCACGCCCTTACCAAGAGACTAGCGTAACTGTCGAGAGCCGATCTATTGCGCAGGAGAGACGTGGTGTGCCTCCGAAGCGCATCTTCCTCCACCCTGACTTTTGGAAGGAACAGATATTCTGCGTTGCTGGCGAGGTTGAAACTGCACGTGACCTGCTGCTGCTTTCGGAATCGGGGGAAGGGGTAAAGGTTGACGGTCGTCCAGTTATTCGTGAGGGCCGTGGTGGAGCGCAGACACGGCCGTCGCGGGCGCTAGCGGGGTGCCGCGTGACTACGCGCATCGCGGCTGCCTCGGCGGCGCGCGGCCCGACGTTTGGGCGGTACGTGACCAGCCTTTTCTTCTTCAACCAGGATTACTATATGGTGCTGGACAGCCACACACGCTTTGCTGTGCACTGGGACGCCAAGCTGATCACGCGTGTCTTCCAGCTGCCGACGCGTGGTGTGCTGTCGCACTACCCGAACGGGTACCGCGAGGGCCACGAGCGGGAGGAGTACGACAAGAAGAGCGTGATGCTGATGTGCACAGCGCAGGTGCTGCCGAATGGAATGCCGAAGCTAGGCGCGCGGTGGTTGCCTGTGACGCCGCACCCAGTCTTGCAGGGCTTCGCAGCTGCGGGGTTCATGTTCGGCGATGCACAGTATGCGCTGGACACGCCGTTCGACCCCTTTTTGCCGTACCTGTTCGATGGCGAGGAGGTGCTGTACTCCGCGCGGCTCTGGACGGGCGGGTGGGACCTGTACGGACCTGGCGAGTCGAACGTCTTCCACCACTATTTACGGCCGAACACGCCCAAGCACTTTAGCTTGATGACTCAGAAGGAAAGAGCGCAGCAGGTGATGTCGGAGCGGCGAGCGCTTCACCTGCTGCGACGCGCGCATCCGTGGGTGGAAGAGCTCGTGCGGCGCGGCTTCGTGACCTCGGACGGGCTGAAGACTCTGAAGCCGCTGCCGCCGGTGGAGCCGCCGGAGACGCGGCTGATCGTGACGGATGCGGTGGCTGCTGCGACGCGTGAGCTGCACGTGTGGGGAAAGTACTATGGTATGGGATCGAACCGGACGCTGGCCGCGTACTGGCGGCACACGGAGCTGTCCGACGAGTACGTGAAGACGAAGGACAGCGAGAACCGCTGGATGGGCGGCGTAGGGCTTTGCAGAAGAAATGTGTGATGATGCTGGTCGCTTTTCGTGGAGCGGAGGGGATGACTGGTGAGGGTGCAGGATCGAGAGGCCGGGCGGCGGAATGGCGCTCTTGTCGACGTACGGTGGCTGGTGGACCGGTGAAGGGCGGCAACGCGGGTATGTTCCAGTTATGGATTGGGACGGGGAAGCGGTTCTGTGAAGGGGTTGGTCTCGTTCGGATGGGTCGTCGTAGCCGTGGTCTGGGGCTTGGATGAGGAGGGGAGAGGTGCCACGGGAAGGGGGGTGCTGGATGGCAGAGGCACAGACTGCCGTTGGACCGGAGCACTCTTCTTCTCTTCAACTGCAACGTGTTCTTGGTTCCCTGAGAATGATGAGGACCGTTCCGTTGGGTCACCGTTCCATTACCTCCCTCCGGAGGGGCGAAGCCAAATCTCCATAGTGCCGGTTGAAACTGAATCACCGCTGTTGGAAGGCAGGATGAACTGCCTATTAAGTAGGGAAAGGAGCGCGGGTGCACCTTCCATGCGTGAATCGATGTCGGTGAACATGCCAGGGACGGAGGGAGCCATTGGGCTGACCTGCGATGAAAGTATCATACGTGGGTGATCCCATCGATCTAGCCATCGTGTGCAGGTTTTACGTCCGGAGCTTTCGAAGGCTCTGTTACGGTTCTCTTCGCGCAGAAATTGTGCTCCTTCCAGGTCCTTCTTAGGAAAGTTGCACTCCTTCGCTTACTCGGACATAGAGCGATGCCACCGCTGGAGACCAGCGATGGCAACTGCATGTGTGTAGGCTTCTTTCAGAGGAAGAGACAAACTGAAGAGAGGGAGACACATGTTCCAGGTGTCGGAGTCTCGCATTCTCTCGGGTTATCTCTCTTTCGGTTTCATGTTTCGAGGTGTGTGTGTGGGGGAGAGGGGGAGGGAAGGGGGACGGGGGGTCGCGCAGATGTGTGTGTGGGTTCGGTGGTGGTTACAAGATAACGTTTGAGCGTTCCTTGAAGATGAGCCTATGCTCTTTTTGTTTTGTTTGGAAAGCCCCAAGGGGAGCGATGATGGATGGCGACACCGTAGCGTGTCCTACTCTCCTCAAGAAAGAAGTGGAAACTGTAGCAGCGACCCCACTCGGGAGATACCCATAGTCAGGATACTTGCCATCTGGTACGCTGTCAGCACGCAATATTCTCGATGAATGGACGCTCCCCCTTATTTCCCTCTGCTCATAGGCAGGGACGCGAAGTCACACAACGACTTGTGGGACGCGAGAGGCCAACCCGACAGGGCTGGCGCCATCCTGTTCGACTGGATGGGCGACAACTTGCTCACATGTGCCAACAAGAATCAATTATCAACATGGCATCGTGCCAATGGACACGCGGCCACCTCCCCGGGCGTCACGCTGGCGAGGGACTGCTTCATCAGTGATTGGCATACGGACGACACGGCCCCCAGTGACCACAGTGCCACTCTGTTCACGGTTCGGCTTGAGGAGGGGCACACCCCACTGACGAGTCTCGCTATGAAGACGAAACGTTACGCCTTCGGGAAAGCCGACGGGAAGAGATACCGGATCGCCGTCTCCAAGGCCGTAAAGCACCACCGGCGATAGCAGCTTGAATTGCACCGAGGAAGCGTGCCACGACGCATCCGGCATGCGCAGAGGATAGTGCAAAAGCGGAAACAACACGCTTACCGCAACGAAGAACTTGCCTCCACCACCACCACACGGTTTATCCCCACAAAGTACTCCCAATACTACACAAAGAGAGCCCCTAAAGGATGCCGCAGCTTTCATAACCCACGTCATCGTTAGCTCCACCGGTAGGACCGTACCGTCGGGCTCTGCGAAATGCAGGCCCTTCTGGACGGAAAAGCTCCCGCAGCTAGAGACCGCTCTGAGACCGGGCCCGAGAGATTCCCAAGAGCACAGGAAAGTTCCAAAAAAGTTCCACAAAGTGTCAAGGCAGGCTAGTGTGGAAGGCTGGATCCCCTCCCGCATTGCCCGTACGCCCAGAGGCCCACGTTCATGGTCAACGATCCACGCGACCCATGCCCCTCGCCCGCTGACTACGCCTGTCATGGTACAGGATGGCCGTCCTCTCACGAAGAAAGCGCAAGCTAACCTACTCCTGAAGATGTACCAAGGAAAGTTCACGAGACACCGAGGCGCCCCCTTACGCGTCCCGCCGAAAGCCAGCCTCACTCACGTCGCCCCATTCTCGATGGGTGAACTTGAGACAGCGCTGCGCCAAGTGCAGAACAGATCGGCGCCTGGACCAGGCAAGATCCGTGCGGAAAGTCTCAAAGGCTCTCCCTGCGCTGGCAAACAGGCACTCTTGCACATTTTCAATCGCAGCGTCCGAACGGGCAAAGTCTTGGTGGCATGGAAGACCGGCATCATCATCCCTCTGCTCAAGCCACAGAAACCCGCGAACGAACCGGCCTCTTACCGGCCAGTAACCCTCACTAGCAACCTGTGCAAACTGCTGGAGCGCATGATCGCACGGCGCATACGAGGCCAAGTGGAGCCTCTTCTCCCATGTGAGCAGGCCGGGTTCCGACCCCACCGGTGTACACTCAATCCATTCGGCCTCCTTCTCCACCAAGTCGTTCAGCGCTCACCTGGAGTCAAGATTGGTACAACACTAGCATACTACGTCCACGCATTCGACTCGGTGGACCACGGTGCCATTCTTAAAGATCTACGCCGCTTTGGGGTGGATCCGTATCTCACGCGATGGGTCATGGACTTCTCAGACAACCGCAGAGCCCAAGTGCACATACACAAAACTCTCTCGGATTGCGCCGTCTTCACCTGTGGGGTGCCCCAAGGGTCGGTGCCTGGTCTTCTCCTCTATATCCATCGTCGTGGATTCCCTTAGTGTTGCCCTTGATACGATACCAGCCCTGGATATTGCCTTCTTCGCCAACGACCTCACCCGGATGTATGTCTCCACGGAACACCCAAAGATCCAAGAAGAGCTGCAAAAGGCTCTGAACATCATTGAGAAGTGGACGAGGGATCACTATAGGGAACTGAGTGCCCCCCCAAACCACATACATGCTCTTTGGCGCTCGCCACCACAATAAACGGGTTCTCCGACTGAATGGGCTGGAGCTAAACGAAAACCGTCATCCCCGCCTGCTCGGCGTCGATCTGCAGCCGATGCGAGGCCTGGGGAACCACATCAGACACACCATCAGCACTGCATCCCGTCGGCAAGCTCAGCTGAAGGCCGTTTCAAAGCAGCACTGGGGTCTCTTCAAGGATTTTCTTCGATCCTTCTACATCGCACTCATCGAATGGAGGTTGTTGTACGGAGCCGAGGCGTGGTGGGACATGGCGAGCCCCACGTGCCGCCAGTCCTTCGAACACCTCCACGCCAAAGCGGCTGCCCTCATTGTGGGTACCCCCACGCACGCGGATGGCCGAGATTTCCTTAATGAGGCAGACATACTTCCCCTACACTCCATCGTGCTGCTCAGACGAACATGGCTGTGCCTCTCGGCTATCGCTTACGGGGGATACCTGGGAAGCTGGCCAGGAAGGTCTTAACGCCCGGGCATGAAGTACTGGATGCCCCGGAGTGCCTTGCCTGGGATTACAGGAGCATCGACTCCTTCGAAACCCCCCACACACATCACTCTCTACATACAAGCGGCCGGGTCTTCTTCAACACATCTTTGCCAGAAAATCTTCGCGCGAACTCCCCACCGGAGGACAAGCTAGCGGCGTGCTTGCGTCGCCTTGCTTGGTTTAAGCATGTTCCTTACTCTCTTTGGACAGATGGTGGCAGTGTAACAGACGAACGCTCGGGTGCTGCGGCCATTATTTACCGTGGTGACGAGATCGTAGCGACCGCCACGCAGGGGTGTGGCCCTCTGGCGTGCAGTTATCGAACGGAGTGCGTTGTGATAGAGACTGGCCTCAGCAGCCTCCTCACTCACCTTACAATGCATCAAGTGTCGAAAACAACCGTGCTAATTGTAACGGATTCTTTATCGCTTCTCATGGCTCTTGAAGCGGGTTCTACCACCGTCGACGAAGGCATCTTGCATCGCACCTGCACCTTGATATTCTCCCTTCCGCAACGCCAAGTGCGACTGTCCTTTCCATTCGTATTCGGTCCCTGTGAGATCCCTCGCAACGAAGCTGTAGACCGGCTGGTAAGGAGTGCCATGTCCCCAGATTCATCCCCTCCCGCCTGGATCACGGATGTGGTCACCGGCGTGAAGCGTAGAGTAGACGTTTCCCGCAATCCTGTGCAGCACTTCATCACCCTCCGCCAGCGGCTCCTTCAGCACCACCGCCCCACCCCAAAGAAGGAGGCGGAACTCACACGAGGACCGGAGACGGCCCCTGGCCCAGCTCCGCACCGGGACAGGCGCCCAGTTCGGATTTCTTCACCGCCGCATCACTGGGGCCCTCGGATATGCAATGTCGATGGTGTCGAGCGGTCCGGAGTGCAACCGCAGATACGGAGAGCCCACCGCGGGAACCTCCCCCCACCAGAACCACCGCCATCGAGACCTCCGCAGGCCCCCCCCCCTCTTCGCAATGAGAGCCTCCGAACCGGCCCTGTGTCCGGTGTGTTACGCCACATTTAACAGAAGTCAACTCAGCAGACACCGGGTATCTGGTCACGGAACAGCCCACAACACGCTCGCTGCTTCTGTTCTTCCTGGCGTTGCATGGGGGCTCCTCCAGAGGGTTTCGTCCAGTGTCCACTTTGTCCATTCGTCACCGATTCGTACTTCGTGGGGGGGGGGGGGGGGCGGAGGGGGCTTGTACGCGGGCCCCCTCTCACTTTCTACATCAACGCCGGTTTGCGGGGTTCGGGTTATCGCAAAGGAGCCATCCTCACACTGCCATCAACCGCTTGCCATCAAACACACGTGTCTCGCCACATGCGAGCAAAACGCCGTCACTCACCGGTTGACACCACCAAGTCGCAGTTTTGAGACTGGGTCGGGGGCCTCCGCGGCAGCGAACACTCCCCGCCACAGGCCCTCCTTTTCCTGTTTGTGCCCACTGTAGCCACGCCCTCTCCACCATGCCTGGAATGGTGTACCACGTTCACACAAACCACCCGGCAGTGCTTCAAGCCCACGCTACAAACGAGCGAGAACAACGACCATTCATTCCAATAAATCCCAAGCTACTTCCGTGTGCTAGATGCTCTGCCACGTTTGTGCAGCGTGGGAGTTTGAAAGAATACAAAAATAGCTAACACAACGCAAATAATCCGCACGTCGTAGCAGAGCCACCCAGATTCAGCACTGAAAGGTACCCAGCCGGCCTTTGATCATGCCACGGCCTTGCTGATCTCCGTCGGAGGCATGGTACCCCCGAGGAATTCCCAAAGCCAGTTGGTGCCTGATCCTCAGCTCGCCCACCTCCTCCTTTAACTTATGAGGCACGTTTCTGGCCTGTCCCCCTACTCGACTCGCACGCATACATCTCCCCATTCCCACCCTCCTCCCAGCTACGACCCACCTGTAGCTCCGGCTGCCTCCCGAATTCCTAATTCACCTTCCAGTCTATATCTATTTCTTTTCCGTGTCGGCGAGATCGACCCGATAGACGGTGCCGCAGAGAAGAGGCCGAGGAGGATTCATATCCCTCTGCTTGATGCATTGCACGCTATCACGGTGGACGGGTTGAGCCTACAGATTAGGATGCAGACGCGGGCTCTAAGGTAATAAATGGATTTAGTGGGCATCAAAGCTTGATTGTGTATGTGCTTGTGTGTGTCGACTCGGGCCCGTTCAAGTGTACACGAGACGAAGAAATCTCTTACGGGAGGGGGTTCCTGGCGTGGACGGTGTGCTGTGAGCCGCTGCGCGAAGGCTTTTTGCCACCTTTGTGTGTGTCCAGCACTTCGCATGGCAAACGACGCTCCTACGCCTCTCCTCCCACACGCTTTTCGCTTTTTTTTGCTCTTCACGCGTGTGTGCGTGTGTGGGGGGTAGAGGGAGGGGCCACTTCTATCTCTCACTCTCACTTTTCTATTGGTTGAGGCAGTGAGTCTCTCTTTATTCCTCCGCTTTTTGTTATTCTCTGACGTATATGGTATACCGTAAGTTCGGTTCATAGGGGTAGACATGGGGAGGATGCTCTTCTTCCCTCCCTCCCTCCTTCCTTTGTAAAGAAGAAAAAAAGTGATCTCTCTCGGTGATGAGCGAGCGCAACGACGGAAAAAGATGAAGAGCGAGAGAGCGAGAGCGGGAGGGGGGGGAGGAAGGCGGGGATTGGTGGTGGTGGTGGTGGTGGGGTTTTCCTCTTCCCACTAGACGCATCCATTTTTTTACGTGGACACACACACGCACGCACACGCATATATATATATATATCCTTGTTTGCTCCCCTTCTTCCCTAGCGTCCACACATCCCCACCCAACCGTATCTGCCCCACCACGCCTTTCTCTGGTCCCTCTTCGTTTTGCACTCCCGTCCCTTTTCCCGTTAGGTGAGGGGGTCTACCCTCTCGTTTTGCTGGGCTTCACCGCGGCGAGTACGCTGACCTTTCCTCTCCCTGGAAGTGAAATAGATGGAAAAGAGGTCTGTACGTTTGTGGGAATGGGAGTGCGTCTGTGGAGGGGAGGGGAGGGGGGGAGGGGTCGGGGGGAAGGCACGGGCCGTGATTATCGAGTGATCGGATGGTTAGCCCCCTCCTCCCCCTTCTCTCTCTCTTTTCTTGTGAGGCCATCACTTTCTTCCCTCCCGATGTTTCTTCACCCCCCCCTCTCTTTTGTTTTTCCATTCCTGACTTTCTTCCTTTTACTTTTTTATCGGGGCGATGCTGGTGACGGCCATCCCTCTCGATCTCTTCCCCCGGTCACACGCGCACCGACACATGTGTGTTTCTGCACCCATCCATCGATATATATATATATATGTATATACCTAGATATCCCCTCTTCTCTTCCCCCGCCTCCCAATAGCCAAAGGGTGAAGAGGAAAAAAAGAAAAAAAGCTCATACGCCAACAGAAAACGAAACGTTCGGGTGGGGGAGTTATCGAAAGAAAAGAAAGGCGAGAGCGAAAGAAGAGCGGGATACGTCTTGCTGTTGTGTTCTGCTGTTTTGCTTAGCGCATTCTAGGAGCAACCGATCACCCTCACCACCACCACCACCATCAAGAGATCCACCACAAGACACACACGCAGAGAAGAGGAAGCGAGGGAAGACCCAAACTCAAAATACACGTATCTTTATGCAGAAGAGAGAGAGAGAGAGAAACCCTCCGTCTTTCCTTTTTCCTCTTTTCCTTTCTCTCTATTTCTTCTTCACGCCGGGCACGTTCACTGTAACCGGCAAGCGTTCTGTACCACCAATTCTTTCACTTTCTTTCCGTTCACCCTTCCCTTCGCCCCCTCGCTGACTCGGACGGTGCGTGTGCACAAGTAGTTTAGAAAACTAAAGGGAGTGCTCTCTCTCTCTCTATTGAATTGCAAGATCACCACCACCACACGGAACGAGGGAAAAAATAAAAATTTTGCAGGGGATCGAGTGCGGCGGTGGGCGCTCAGTGATCAAGGGATAGGCATCGACGGCGATAGAGAGAAACAGAGAGAGAGAGAAAGAGAGAGAGAGGGAGGTACCGTGAGAGGAGGCGGAAGAGAGTGTGCGTGTGGGGGTCGGCGTCGGTGTGGAAGCTCAGGGGTGAAGGGAGGTGCGAAGGAAAAGGTGCAGCTCAGCACGAAGAGCAGATCTCTCTCTCACTCAATATATATATATATATATATATATATACGAATTTCTGCTTCGCATTTCAAACCTTCAGCAACCGGCTTGTCGCCGCCTCCCCATCTTCCTCCTTCTCTCTCCGCCCCTTTAGCGATGTACGGCGGTATGTTCTACGGCCAGGGCCTTGGGCCACGTCGAGGTGACGACCTCGGTAGAGGATTTCCTGTCACGCAACCGCAGCAGTCTCTGCCACGTCAGTCCCTCTCGTACTATCATCCACTGCCGTTCCCCGCGATGTCTCTCATGTACCCACCCCCACTCACCAACCAACCGATGATGTGTGGCCCTAACCCGGCCATGCCACGCGGCGTGGCGGCAAACAGGACGGGGTGCCTCGGCCCTGGCGCACCGTTACGGTACGGGCCCCCGCTCAACGGTGGCGGTGGTTTTATGATGCAAAATCAAAACAGCTTCGGCCCTCCTCATACGATGCAGCAGCGCATGGGCTCTCTACGAGGCATGAATATGATCTCAGGACCGGATGCGACACCACACCTTGACAGCTTCCGGGGTTCGTGGGGTGATCGTATGGCATATGAACGCTCCAGCAGCTTTCGCTCGCTCGGGAGCAACTCGAATGAATTGCAGCACGCGAATAGCAGCAGTGTAATCTTCCGCGACAGCAGTTCTGTGACCAACTCTCCCGGACAAGTGCGGCGTCACAGTTATGGTAGCTTGAATTTCGGTGACAGCGCCTTCATGAACAGTGCATCACCTGCGATGGGAGGGAACGACTTCGCTGCACTGAGTAGTCGAGACGGCAGCATGGCATCGTACAACTACGGGGCTGCGCCCTTCTCTAATTTCGGCTCTGGAGGTTCAGAGTGCGGCCCCACCGGCACTCGTCCGGGCCCATCGCCGCGCACCCTTCGCAACGTACCACCGGTGACCCACATTGAGAGAGGTGAACGCAATGGTGGCGGCGACAACGCCGATCTTTCGGCGGCACCGCCCGTACGACAGTCCGCCCCGTTTCCCCGTCGTGGCAGCTACCACGGGATGCAGGGCAGCCATGCCGGGGCGAGTAATGCCGCGGACGACGGCAGCAGCTACGGGCATGGTGGCAACACCGGACCGTACGGTGGCTTCATGGCTGCGGCAGCTCCTTCTCCCTCGAACCGCTTCCCACTCATGCCGGGTACTTCTTTCAGGAGTAACAACGATAATGGATCGGTGATGTTGAATGCGCTGAACGCTACGGTGGCACCGCGAGGCGGGGTAGAAGCGATGCTGCCGTCAGCTCTCCCGGCGACCATGCCGATGGTGGGCCCGCAGCGGCCGCTATACGCAGAGGGTGGCCCTGCGTCCGTAGCACCGCCTTCGAAAGGCACATCGGAGAACGCTGTCGTCGGGGAGGGGCAGCCGCAGGCGTTGGGCCGCAAAAATAGCTTACCCACGCTTTCACGCCAAGCCAGCGAAAAGCGAGTCGGGATGTACTTCAAGAACAAGGAGGCATCGGAGGTGGACGGGGTGCAGTACAAGAAGGATGGCGATCCAGGAACGGCAGGGAAAAGCGTTAGCCGTGCGCAGGACCCCACGCTGGCGAATACGGTAAAGGCATCCCTGTTGCTGGACATCTCTCGAGGGATGAACGGCACCGTCGAGGTGGATGGCCGCACCATACGTGCAGAACGGCCGGGCGCTGATGAGGTACAGAAGTACGACCTACGGGATGTCATGTACGTGAACCGAGAGACCGATGAAGAGGTGTTGAGTGACTCACTGGAGGAGATGCGAGATAATGCTGTCATGGGGTGCAACGTGGGCATGATCATGGCGGATGCGGGCTGTCCCTCCTCACGACCGACGGAGTGGTTCTCATGGGTAGCCCTCAAGTCGGTCGTCAAGGGGGTCTTCGGCAAGATGGGCTCGACGGAGTGGCAGTTCACCGTATCGGTGTGTCTCCTGCAAGAGGATCAGGTAATGGACCTGCTTGCCGATCCACCGCAGCGTTTCGTGACGCTGACCGTGGAGGAGAGCCCCCTCTTCGGCAATGTGGCGCATGGAATGGTGTACGTGAGTGTAGAGACGGCTGGCGAGTTCAACGAGGTGCTGGACGAGTGTCTGAGCCGGGCGCAGGATCAGCAGTCTCCTGCTGCTGAGGAGCACGGCATCGTGCTCTGCACCTGCGTGCTGAAGCAGGTACGCACCTCGACGTCGAGCAATAAGACGGATGTCGTCATCTCTTCTATCTTTGCGAGTGGCGTAGGGGACGGGGTGATCCATTACAACCGCATCATGGACAAGAACCCCGCCGAGCCGCGCGCGCTCTTCTACGCCGTCATGCATCGCTCCGTGCACGCGACGGCCCTCTTCTCCTGTTGCTCGACAGACGACGAGGTTTTCGCTTACCTCGCTACTCTGCAGCGCTTCTCCAAGATTGAGACGCGCCGCCCGAAGCTGGGCAGCCTACGGGCTTTCATCAGCTACGGCAGCGCCACCATCCCGAAAATACGAGAGGATCTCGACGCGATTCGGGAGCCTCGAAAGCGTCTCCCGCTGGTGCGGCAGTTGGAGAAGCTGGAGTTGATGGTGTCGGATGCGAAGAGCATGCTTGCATCACCTTCCACATGTGTACCCAAGACCTACCTGTGAAGGACACCCAAAACCAAGCATACCTACCCCGGCGCAATGAACCTGTAGACACGAGTAGGAAGGGGAGGCGAAGAGACGATCACCATTACCAAAGGGAAGTTCTGCGGAAACGCAACATGGAGTTGAGCGTCATAGGAGCGACAAGGAGAATGGGATGGATGGGTGCGGTAACGACTCCTTCTTCTTCTGTTATGACTGGGGCCCGGGGAGGGGGAGGGAAAGGGGGGAGGGGGGAGATGAGAAAAGATCTTTTTCTGTTTCGACGGGGAGGCGTCGTACGTCCGTGAGCTTGTACCTGTCCGCTGGTCTAGGTCTGTTGCTGTTGTTGTGATGGAAAAAACGAAGGGAAAAGAGCGGTGCGGGGTTCCCGACACGGTTTCTTCCCCCCCCTCCCCTCCTCCCCCTTCTTTCCTTGCCCCCCTTTGCCCTCGAGCTTATGTTTTGAAGGGCATTCGATTCGAGTGTCGCAGCGCCGTTCTCTTCGTTCAAGAAAGATTTCCCAGATAGCACCCTTTCTACGTGTGTATATATATATATATAAATATATGTTGAGAATACATGGGAGATTTCATGTGGAAAGCGGCACCGCTACGGCCACTCCCTCTCTCTCTAAACATATTTCTCTTCACGTTGTTCTCTTCCCTCTTTTTTTTTCAATATTCCTGTGTGCATGTGCATAGATGCCTGTGGCTGTGTTTGTGCATATCTCTCTCTTTCTCTCTCTCTCTCTCTCTAGATATATTTTCTCCTCCCCTCCTCTCTCTCTTTACCCTCCTCTCAACTCTTCTCCTTCGGGCTCCTTTCTTCCTCTGCGGATGAAGCGAAGGAGAACGGGAGTATAGCGTCAGGGATCCTTTCTTTCTCCTCCCTTTTAACCGGTGTGTATATACATGTGCCGTGTGTCTCCTTCGCTCATCTTTTCATTCTTAGTACCGCTCGTTTTGTCACACGCCGTCCTCTAACCCCCCTTCCCGCCTCCTCCCTTCCGCTATATCAGCAGCAACAGGTGTAATGCACAGCGAGTGCTGGGAGCCGCTCTCTCCCCCTCTCTCTCTCTCTAGAAAAGTCATTGGTATTCCTCCCCTCCCTCCCCCCTCTCTCTCCCCTTCTTTTTGTTTTGAAATCTTCTGCCGTCCCCTCCAACCCGTTCTTTGGATGCGCTCGAATGGCCTCCGAAGAAATACGTGCGTTCCTGGAGATGACGAGTTGTTGCGTTTTCCTTCGACCTCCTCTTTTTTTTTCGCGAGAGTGGCCTTCACCCCGCCACCCCCCTCTCTCTCTTTCTTCTGTGAGTGAATGTGGGTGCGTGTGGGCATCGCTTTGGGGGGAAGTGCGTGCAGGCTCTCACCGCCCTCCTTTTTTGCTTGACTCCATTGCAGACGTGTGTGTGTGTGTGTGTAGAGGGAGGAAGAGGGTGGGGCAGCTCGCCATCTCGTTGTTCTCTCTCTCTCTCTCTCTCTCACTATATCTATCTATCTATCTATCTATATATATATATATATAGATATAACTACATTGCTCTATCGATGCATGAAGTTGCGCCTTTCATCGATGTGCCTCTCGCTCGTTCGATCCATTTGGTAAGATGTGTACATACGACTTCTTTACTTCCCCTCCCCCTTCCCTTCCCCCCCTCTCTCTCTCTGACTCTGCCCGCTCTTAAGCATTCCTCTGTCGCCTTGTTTTTTTTAATTCTCTTCCTCTCTGCTGCAGTGGCGACCTTTTTTTTTTCGGTTCCTGCTCGCTTCAACTTTGATGTCGTCTCGTTTCTCTTTCCTCTGTGATGGTACGGCCCTCCTTTCCTCCTCCTCCTCCTCCCCCCCGACCCGTTTCTTTTTTATGTGCATATATGTGCTTTCTTTTTCTTCCTTCACCACCACAAAACGTAGCAGAGAGCAGACAACATCGAATAGCTCTGCATGCGTCTTGTTCTCGCTTGGTGTGTGTGTGTGTCGGCTCTTGCTCTCTCACTGATTGTATTTTGCCTTTTCCCCTGCTAATGGTTTCTTGAGTTCTCCTTTACGTTATCCTATATATATATATATATATTCTCTCCGCTTCTCTCTCTCTCTTTCGCCTTTTGTGTATTGAACTTCTTCTTTTGAAATCTCTCTCCTCCTTTTCGTTTTGCCCGTTTCGCCTTCGGCTCTTCTCCTCGCCCTCGAATGTCTTTTCATGCCCCACCCTCTTTTTTTTCTTCTTCGGTCTCCGCACTCCCACTTCAGATTCGCGTGCACCACCGTCGCCTCCCCCCCTTCCCTTCCCCCCTCTTTGTATCTCCTCTTACAAGGAAATACACAGGCGCCGACCCACACAAGCCCATTCGCATATCCTCGTGCGTCACGTAGGTATCGAAAATGCACCCGGTAAAGGCGTGGAGCGGGGCTGAAGGGCGGCGGTGGCGTGATGGTGAAGAGGCACGATGCGAAATATTGGAAGAGCATGGAGAGGCTGCGGGGGTGGGCTCATGAACAACCCAAAGGGATTCTCCAAAACGGAAAGCAGAGGGGTGTCGACCCATGTGAATACTTGTGTGCTGCTGCATATATATATATACTGTGGTAGGCGATAATGAAGGTGGCTGGGATTTCTGCGAGGATTTCTTCTCCCTTCGTGCGTTTGGGTGTCTGTGCGTATGTCGCTCCATCTCTCGCTTCCCCCCTTCAAACGGTTTGTTTCGTACTTCTTGGTCTCGTCTTCTCATTTATGTTCCGCTCTCCATTTCCAAAGATAAAAAAAGCGGGTGCACTTCTGCTATCCCTTCCGATGCTGCATGCCTTGAGCGTGGAGCATGGTGCATGGGAGTATTCGTAGATAAAGTTCACTGCATACCCTTCCCTTCTCCGCACCTTCCTTCCCTCCCCGGATTACATAAGCTTTCTCCTCTTCCCCCCTTCCCCCCCTCAACATTTGCACAGACTTCAGCGAACGGGTATATACAGTTGTTGTGCGAGATTTTTTTTCTTCTTTCTCCTCCATTTTCTGTTTATTCTGCTCTCAGCACGACGCACCTGCCACAGCAAATTACTGTGGCTTGCTTTTTTTTCTGTTTTCTACACCACTTCGTCCTCTTTTGATGCTTATATGATGGAGCGGGGGACTCTCAGCTCTCCATCACATATATATATTTTTAAAAAGAGAAGGGGTTTCCAGCTTTTCTATTCTCACGCTTCTATTCGCATTCCCCCTTTTATTTTTTTGTTGATGTGGCCATATCAAGCTGTTGTAGCAGGGATAGATCCTCGGTGGATATCTATCGATTTAGTTTGTTCTCTCTTCCAAGGTATTTTGATGTCTATGCGCCTGTGTGGGTGTGTTTAGGTTTTCCGTGTGTGTCCTCCTCCTAGCAGACGTCAGGCTACTCTTATTTTACGTTGTGGTCGCCGTTGGGGTTGTGTATACATGTATATATATATATGTGTGTGTGTGTGTTGATGTGTAGGTCAGGGTACTGATGAACTTGAGGATGGAGGTAAGCAAGCAAGCAAATTCCCTGGGCACTCTTCTATTGCGTTGATCTCGCCTCCTCTCCCGTTTGAGCTTCGTCACTTCGGCGTTATCTGTTTACGGCGTCCCTCAAACGTTTGCTCTCTCTTTTCTGTTTTGTCGAACGGTGATACTTCTTAACGCCTCCAGGCACGGCTTGGGACGTCTGAGCATGCCACATCTCTTCCATCAACAACAGCAGAAAAAATACCAGTGAGGCAGGAGATGCAGCGGGGTGAAAGAGAAGGAAGAGAAACGTGTGGGCACGTACGACGGCGCTGTTTGCCCGCTGCCTAGTTTTTTTGTGCCGCACTCCTCCTTGGCCGTCCTCCCTCCCCCCCCTTCACTTCGTATCCCTCTGCCTCTGCCTTTCTCTTGTTAGTCACATCTCCTCTGCGAACGCCTCCAATTTGTGTAGAGCTCGCGGAGGACAAGGAGAGAGGAGGGAGAAGGTCGGCAGAGGTGAAGTGCAGAAGAAATTCTCTTCAAAGGCCGCCTCTGAGATGAACGGTTGCAGTTTCTCTTTGTCTTCGGTTACAACTGACGGCTGCACCGCTACACTCTATCCCTGCCGCACTTGGCCCCATTCGAGATAACAGCCTTGCGACTGCGGTTTTGAGGTGCTCGTCTCCCTCTTTGTGCTTTGCCTTCCTTTCGAAATCTTTTCATGCTCTCCTCCTCTTCTCTTCTCTCTCTCTCCATAGTGTTTTTCGATTTCCCTCTCTTGCTGCGGCTGCTGCCCTCCCCACAACGCTGATACATTTATCCATCTAAATCTACCCACATCCATCGATGCATATGTGAGATTGTGCGCGCCTTCTTACCATTTCTATCGCATCTCCGCTCCTCTTCCCCACATTTCTTTTTGTATTTCTCATCCCCTCCTGCCTCTCGTTTTATTCCCGAGTATCCGCGGGTGCACTCGATGCCACCACCGTCTCCGACTCGAGCGACTGCCGCTGGGGGACGTGGCCCTCTGCGGCCACGCGATGAGTTTGCAGAGGTAGGCCGCTGTCGAAGCACTGGTCGAAACGTTCGGCTATGCTACAATCGGTTTGGCTCTGCTAAGGACCCGTGCGTGGTGCTCGTCATGGGTCTCGCCTCCGTTGGCCTCCTCTGGGACGATCGACTGTGTACGGCGCTCTCACAAGCTGGTCCTTACTACGTTATTCGGTTTGACAACCGTGACGTCGGGTGCAGCACCCATTTCGAAGTTGAAAGTGAGAATCCTAGTGGCGCAGTGGCCGCCGCGTCGGCCGGGTCGGCGCAGTATCTACGGTACGCCTACGCGGTACTTCGCCCCGGCCGTCGCACTATTCCAGAGGTGTACACGTTGAACGACATGGCGGCCGATACGTTCGGTCTTCTGGATGTGCTGCAGGTGCAGGCGGCCCACCTTGTGGGCACTTCGATGGGTGGGGCCATCGCTCAGTGCATGGCGCTGGCCCACCCCGAGCGGGTGCTCTCCCTCACTCTCCTGTCCACCCATTCCAACGCTCTGGAAGCTCAGTGGCCCTCGCTGCGGGACATGCTAAGCCTACTCCGTCTGATGCCGAGGTCCGTCTCCGCCGCGTACGCTGATCGTATTGCCCAAGCGACCAACGCTGAGGAGCGCCAACGACTGTGCGCGGCACGCGATGCGGAGCGGGTGGATGCCTACGCGATCGGCTTCACCAAACTACTTGAAAAACTGGCGGGAAACACCCGCAAGTATCCGTTCGATCGGGCGGCGGCGCATCGGCAGATGAAGCGCATCTTCCAGCGCAGCCTATCCCTCCATGGAGGACCTCGACAGTTTCTGGCGTTGCTGAACGCGCCCTCCCGCGATTTGGAGCTGCGGCAGCACATCACCAGTGTGGCGCCGACGCCCTCCGCGAACGTAGCACCCTCGTCTGTTTCCTCGAGAAACAGCGGAGCAGCGCCTCTCTACCTACCTACCATCATCATTCAAGGTGACTGCGATATACTCGTGCCCGCAGCGAACGGCAAACACCTTGCCAGCGTCATCCCAGGCAGCCGCCTCTATATGGTGGAGGGCATGGGGCACACGCTGATACCCGCGCTACGCGACACCTATGTTCGCCTTATTCGAGGGAACATTCAAGCAGGGGAGGCGGCTGCGCGCCTACCGGGGCGGAGGTCCGCATTGCAAGCGGCCGCTGCCGCTGCTACTGCCCGTTCGGCGAGGTCTCCGGCGAAGGTGCCCTCGAGGATCACCTCCCATCTTTGAGCAGCAAGACCTTTTAAAAGGAGGTGTACATAAAAGAGGCCAACAGAGGGAAGGGAGTAGGTGGTGAGGTGGATGGCGCTTGAAGCACGCGAACCACCACAAAACGGTTGGTTGGAGCGGCGATCTCGAGAGGTTCTGCGCGAGGCGTCTCTTACTCCACTGCGCGGCCGCACCCTTTCGTTCTTTCTCTCTCCTTCGTTTCCTCCCCCACACACCTTCACACGACTATCTACATACATCTATACGTATACACATGTACATATACGCGTAGGCTCCCTTCCCTGTGCATTTTTTCGTCTTGTGAGGCGCTTCTCATGCTTCCTCCCCTCTCTCTCGTTCTCCCGTTTTCCGTAGGGCTACTCAGCTGAGCTGTGCCCATCCTCCTCCTCCTCCTTTTTTTTCATGTTCGTCCGTGTTCTCTCACGTTGTCTTTCTCTCACATCTACTCGTCACGGGGGCGTATCGCGTGTGCGTTTGTGGAATAAGCTTCTAATCCGTGGCATACTACTGTGGAGGTCCCCCTTCCTGGTACTTGTACAGACACGCACGCATGCACATATAGGTTTTTACGGGCGCTCACGAGCTGTCCTCAGCACCATCGAGAGGGCCCTTTGATAGAGGGTTGGGGGATAGGGAAAGGCCGTAAAGGAGGAGAGGAGAGGAGAGGAGGAAGGCATCAGCAAATCAGAGGTGGAGGGGAGGACTTTTAGGATTTGGCTGCGTAGGGCGTGTACTGCACGTTCATCTCTCTCTCTCTCTCTATATGTGATCTTGAGCAAAGTGGTTTTCTCCTCTTCCTTTGTGTGCGAAAAGGGTAGGGCGAGGGATAGCGAGAACTACTTGAGTGACCTCCACATCTTGCACACACCGACACTCGTACCCCCCCCCCCCCCCCCACACACACACACACACACGCGACGGGATGTGAAGAAAGTGTGCCCCCCCCTTTCCCATTGTTCCGTCGTATCCAATGCGCTTCCCTTCTCCTCTCCTTCCGCCTCCCTCGCCCCTCAGCATTGGTTTCAGCGGGAAGGCCTGAATAGTGTTCCTCGCTGACATCCTCTCTCTTTTTCTGCAACACGAACATTTTCTCTTCCCGTCCTCTTTTGTTTGGTGACTTCGTATGGTCTGTGGGGGGGACTTCAGAGGCACCCTCTCCTCCTCCTCCTCCTTCTTTCTCTCTCTTTCTCGTTCTCCTCCTGCCGACCTGCGCACATTTGGCCGTCCTTTTTTATTTCTTTTTTCTGCTTCCCCTCCCCTCTCTCGAATCCACGTAGTTGTGATGAATCGATCGAAGCAGACGGCACCCAGTGCAACCGCGGAAGGCGGCAGCTCCGGCACAGCGCCCAGCTCGACGTCGGCATCCCCTCACGCATCCCCACCAATCCGCTCCACACGACCGGAGAACTTGAATTTGCCTCCGGACGTGCTGGATCAACTCCGTCGTATCTTCCCGGTACCGCCCAACGACTGCTTTGCGCGGGTAGGACGCTGTGCCAGCACAGGAAAAGAGATTACGCTGTGCTATAGTACCTTTGGCGTCCCAGGTGACCCGTGTCTTCTCCTTGTGATGGGCATGAACACCACGGCCCTCTTGTGGGACAGCCGCTTCTGCAGCTACCTCGCGGCGGCGGGCTACTACGTGGTTCGCTATGACCATCGTGACGTCGGCCTCTCCACCGCCTTCGACGAGTATGCGCCACTCAGCATGCTACGCGTGGTGCTGCCAACTTGGACCTCACCTGGTAAGAGCCCCGCGGTGTACACGCTGGACGACATGGCAGAGGACGCTGCGGGGTTGCTGCGTGCCCTCCACATCGCAAAAGCCCACATTGTGGGATGTTCGATGGGCGGCATGATAGCGCAGCTGCTGCTGCTTCGTCATCCGGAGGTGGTGGCAAGTCTTTGCTTGCTGTCCACATCGGCTGGGACCGCGTGGCCTCAACCGAGGGTGTGGCTGAACATCCTGGACGCTCCAGAAAGTCCCACGGAGGTGCAGTCCGTGGTGAACTACAGAATTCGATTCTTCAAGGCAGTGGCGGGTGACATGCCGTTCGAGGAAACGACGTTCCGTCTGGGCATGTGGTACGACGTTGCGCGTGCACCACCCCCTCGAGGAGGTTCCCGGAGACATCTCATCGCCATCACCACCGCCAAAGACCGTAGTGCTGCTTTGCGCAAGCAAGTGAACGGCGGCGGTGGCCTTCGCGGCAATGCTGCGGCATCTTTCCTTCCATTGCCACCGTCGTCGTTGCCGTCGTCGCCCGCGGTGTCTGCGTGGGTACCGGTGGTGGTGATGCACGGGGGGAAGGATCCGTTGATTCCAGTGTGCCATGCACAACATCTTGCTGACTGCATCAACGGGGCGCGTCTTGTTGTTTTTCCCAAGATGGGCCACTACTTCTCGGCAGCGATGTACCACCCCATCGCGGATGAGATTCTGCTGAACGCGCGCTCCGCCCTGACCGCCGCCGCAGAGGTCTTGTCGAAGGAGGAGTGAGCGAGGCTAGGCAGCGAGAGAAAATGAAAAAAAAGGACGTACGGAGACAGAGACGGGAAGGAGGCGATCCTCCCTCCACGGAAGCGCGATGAAATCGCCTGCGGGATACATTATCGGCCGAGTTCGGGCCTCTCCCTCCTCCTGTATGCACACCTTTATATATATATATACATATATATATATATATATGTATATGTATACATCTCTTTCTTGTGTGAACCGGTGCGTTCTGCTTATCTATCCAACGTTTTCCTACTCTCGCCCTTCTGCTAGTCCCCTTATCCTCCTCCTCCTCCCCGCTCTCCGTGTGGTGTCCACGGAGGGAGAGAGAGGGGGAAGAGGAAAGAAGTTGCTGTGTTTCTACGAATATGCTGCTGCTGCTGCTGATCCGTGAGTCTCCACTCACTTCGCCTTTTGGATGATCTCCATTTTTTTTCCTCCCCTTCCCCCCTATTTCGCGCCTTCTAGACGTTGCCAGGCCTCTTGCATCGCATGGGATGAGCATGCGTACCCAAATATCAGGGAGAGAGGGAGAGAGAGATGGGAAGGATCAGCAATCATGCATAGGCCTACGCGCACTCACAAAAAGGCACTTTCTTCTCTCCTTCGCCCCCCCTCTTCTCTCTCGAAAGAAGAAAATATCGAATTTGGGAAAGGAGGCACGCATGAACAACCCAGGTCCCGGTTCTTCGCCCCTTCTTTGGCGTATATGCGAAAGGTAGTTTAAGTGTGTGTGTGTGTGTCTGCTGGCAACCGCAAATGTCTTCTCGTCACTCTGGTGCGGCCTTTTCGTTCTCTCCTCCCTCTCCGCGACTTCCCCCACTTCTCTCTCTCTCTCTCTCTGCCTCTCTCTCTATTTTTTCTTCCTCGACCTATTCCAGCAGTGTGGACGTAGTGGGCCCACATTCGTCATCAGCGTCGTGATGGGGGGAGCTTCTCCACTCGCCTCTCGGGAACAGATAACATCAGGCAGTTGTGATTTCCTCCGTCCCTCCTCACCTCTTCTTCGTCCGTATCGGCTACGAGAACCGGCGGGGGCCTTTTTTAAATTATTTGCTTACCTAACCATCTTTGTCGCCGTGTTACTGCGTCTTCTGTGCTCCTTTCTTCTCCCTCTCGTCTTCTCTGCGTATGTATATCGTGTCCCACGAGTGAAGTTCTTCTTCTCGCGGTTTGCACGATTGGCTTCACGGTTTTGCCCCACGCGTGACTCCGGTGTTGCCCCACTACGCATTTCGAGCGTTTTTTATGGTTCGCGGATGTTTTTCGAACCTCCGTGGTAACGCTCCGCCCCCTCCCCCCCCTCCCAAAGTGCGCTGCTTGCTTTCGTCTTCCTCTCTTACTCCTCCCCGGGAGAGAGCGCACGGCTCCTTTGCTGTCCTCCTCCTCCCCACTCTTCGAGGACGTGTTGATGGTTCGCTCTACGTTCTACTTTTTCTGTCGCTTTGCTTCCCTTTCCTTTCATTCTTGTGTACGTTCGTGTGGACAGGGGTCTTGCATGGACACCGACCGCCCCTTCCGCTCCTTTTTTACGAAAACAACGACAGCAAAGGCATCATTCTTTCTCCGTCTCGCTCCCTCCCATCCTAAAGCACCTCCTGCTTCACCCTCATCGCACGAGCCAGACTTTGAAAACTTCATTGCGTTTTCTCATTTTTATCTTTTTGTTAGGGCTTTCGTTCTGATATCTGTTTGGAGTGTTTCCCTTCTCTCTCTCTGCGCCTGTGTGTGTATGTATGTGTGGTGGCGGGAGGGGTTCGGAAGGCCTCTTCCTTTTTTAATTTTTGCTTATTCAAAGCCTTCTTCCTTCTCACTCCCCTCTCTTCTTCTCCCCCCTTCTCTCCTCCCGTCTTACTTTCGTTGCTCTTCTTCTTCCTCTTCCAAGCACATTGAATTCCTCTGGCTAGAGTGGCCAATCTCTCGTGTTTAGGGACGCGAATTTATATACACCTCTACCGCCTATCCTCGCTTCCTCCACCCCACCCTGCTTTCCCTCTGCCTTTCTCTCTCACCGAGCGGATCCCTTCTCTGCGACTCTCCCCTCCTCCGCACCACACATTTAGAGTGATATACCGCAGCAACCGCAGAAAAACATGTCCACGATTCCTCGTTGCTCCCCACTTCCCCCATCTGATACATCGAGGCCTTCCTCTCCTTCTTCTTGCGCCGCCGCTCCCATGCCGGCTATTGAAACGGAGGTTGCCACCCCCACCCCGGCGAGCTCTTCAGGGGCGGCTGGTAAGGGGGCGGCGCGGAAGCTCCCGCGGGTAGTGCATACCCCCGAGATGGTGACTAGGGTTCGCACGTGCTCCTCAACGGGCCTGCCTATCGATATTTGCTATCAGTGCTTCGGTAACGCCGCAGATGGGCTGCCGGTGGTGCTGCTCATTGGAGGATTGAATATGCAGCTCTACGCGTGGGACGAGACGTTCTGTGTGTCCCTCGTGCGCGCCGGCTTTTACGTGATACGCTACGACAACCGCGACATTGGGTACTCTACAAAAGTGGAGAACCGTGGGGCGGTCAAGGGGCCCATGCTTCTCCTGCCAGATCGCGCTGCCAAGTGGTTTGGAGAGGAGCTACCGTACCGGCTAGAGGATATGGCAGCCGATGCGTGGGCGCTGCTTGACGTGCTGCGTGTTCCCTGGGCTCACCTCATCGGGATTAGTATGGGCGGCATGATCGCCCAGTGCGCGGCGTTACAGGCGCCGCAGCGTACCATGAGCCTCACGAGCATTATGTCTAGCACTAATGCTCCCGATCTGCCTCACCCCGCGCTGTGGGTGAAGATGTGGATGCTGCGTCGGCCGCCACGCAACTGCACGGTAGATGAGCTACTCGAATTTCGCGTGCGCTCACTGCATCACCTGCTCCGCAGGGCACTGCCGCCCGATGCGGACTACCTGAAGAAACGCTTCCTGATGTCGCTGCGTCGCAGCTCCTACGCCGCGGGGCTGCTTCGGCAAGCGGCGGCGATTCGCCGTGCTGCCAACCGCGATGTGATGCTGACGCAGCTGCGTGTCCCGGCCCTTGTCATTCACGGCGCACAGGATGTCGTCGTGCCGCCCATGAACGGCTACCGTACCGCAACGATGCTGCCATATGCACGGATGCTAGTCTTGAAAAGCATGGGTCACTACTTCCATCCCGCTTTTTTCTCCACTGTCGTCGCCGCTTTTGCGGACATGGCGGCCTCCACAGATCCGACGAGGCGGCTCCACGGCCCCTCGCTGCCGTGCGCAAGCCGGCAGGATACGGTAGGCTTGGGTGATGATGCGTATCCACAGGTTCCGAGGGCGCCAGCCACGGCGCTCAGTGCCGCAGAAGACGACAGCTCGCACGCCGCCGTCACCAACTCCATCGGAGGAGGTGAGACGAGTAAAGCCGTTGAAGCTGCAGCGACGACATCACCAGCGGCGGTCGAGGAGGCGACGGATGAAGACGCCCTCGGGCTTGAGGAGGAGATCCTCGGCGACGGTGTCGACCCCAAAACCAAAATGATGGCGTCCCTAGGCGAATTTATTGTGCCGGTGGTGACGGATGCCACGTCGCCTCTGGGCCGGGCCGTCTGCCGCTCCGTCATGGTCGCCGTTCCGGGCGGCAACAACAACCCAGCGGTGCCGGAGGCGGTGATCGTAGAGAATTTGTTTCAGCGCGACCCGCACGCAACGCCGAGTAAGCGCAGCCCTACTGTGGTGCGGCGACCTTTTTCTGCGTCAGGGGCGCCGGGGCCGAGTAGTGTGTCTTCTGCAGACAGCCCACAGGTCGCTTCGACACCTCCTGCCAGACCATCTCGTGATGGGGTGTGGGTATCCCCGTTGGCTACGGCATGGCCGTCGTCCTCAGCGGCTTCTGCATGTTCTCAGAAGACTGCAGTTGCAACAGCAGTGCCAGCACCACCCTTCCCAGCGCCGTCACCGCCACCGAAGATGGAGGGAGCTGTCCCCTTCGTGCCGTGTAGCCCTTCCTGCTGGTATGAGCTGGAGCCGTTCCCACAGCGGGTTTCCCATGCAACTGCAGCAGCGACGGCGACGGCGGTAACGGCCAACGCAGGGCGGGCGACCGGCTCAGCATCAGCCTTGCCGTCTCCCGAACGTAACGTGGCAGGGGTGACGTCCTACACGTCCCCCGTGACGGCTCCTACTACTTTTTCCACAACTCCGGTTGGCATTCCCGCAACGTCTCCATCGTCTGCCCGTGCAGCGACGCCGCCCCTGACCACCCCGCACCAAGGCACCGTCCCCACTGGTGAGCCATCCAGGACCCTGTCAGAGCCACTGCACTCATCCGGTGTCTACCCCGTTATTGCAGGTGTGCCAGTGAAAGAGCGCCTGTACACGCACCCCGACCCAAAGACTTCCTCTGAGAAAGAGCGAAGCGAGAAGGAGAAAAGTGGCGTCGCAGGGCCCTACTCTAGGGCTGCTGCAGTACCGGTGTCACCGTCTGTGCCACTTACGCCTTTCGTTGCCGGTGTGCAGCCCGTGACGACGACGGCGCCCACGGATGAGGCAACGGCTACGCAGAGAGTCTCGGACGATGTCACGCAGACAGCGATGGCAGCAGTGGCTGTGGACGCCGCGGGGAGGGCTCATATGGCAGCCGTGATCGCAGACGACATGTTCTTGCAGTCTGAAGCGCCACCCGACTTGGTGGATGCTTCTTCCTTTGCTGCTCCGTTCTGACTAGCGCGCGAACAGTGTTGAGGGTTCTGCGGAGGGGGTGGGAGCGGCGCAGAAGCTGGCGGTGTCGGAGACGGGGGGCCGAATCAGCGGACGTGGAGGAGGCGCGGAGCTCCGCGCTGGAGTGCGCTCCCACTTTTCACGATATGGACAAAGTGTGAGCGGGAGAGTGTGCGAGGTTATTGGGGATGGCACGCTCGTTACGATCTGCCTGCTGCTCCGCTGGTTTTTCTTTTATATCTCTCGTGCGCCGGTGCACGGTCGACGGTGGGATGAACGCCCCCCTTTTCACCTCCTCTCTTTCTCTCTTTCTCTCTCTCTCTCTCTCTCACACACACATTTCTTTTCGGCGTGAGCGCGGGGCGAACGTGTGGGGCTGACCGGGGAAGAGCGGATAGTTTCACCCACGTCGAGGGTCGATGCTACGCCGCCATAAAAAGAAAAAAAGGCATGCGTGTGGGTGTGCGTCTGTCTGTCGTGGACGTGGACTGTTCCCCTACAGAGTATATCTGTATATGCATCTGTATGTATGAGGGGGAGGGGGGGGGGCTCCCCTCTTGGTGCGCGGGTGTGTCGGTGGTGCTTCTTCTGCGGACATCCTCACGGCATGCGCAGGTAGGCATCTCCCCCCACTTTTCCCTTTCCCTGTTGAGGTTCTGCCGTCTTTACCTCCTCCTCTTCTCTCAATCCTGCGGTTCCTCACCCTCCCCCTTCCTCTCTTCACCACGACAACACCCCGTGTACTGGTAGTAGAGCGTATACACCATCCCGAGGTAGGCGCATACACGCACGTATCCCACACACTTGAGAAGGAACCTCTTGCATCCTCATTATATATACATATATATATATTCATGAACACCAATGAGGATACCAATGCAAGCCAGAGCAACCATACGGTGGCGGGCAACGACCCCGCACACCACTCCAGCGGCGCGCCGCCCAGTTCTGATCTCCCGACATCACCTAGGCGGGTTTTGGAGGCTGCCGCACCCGTGGTGAGTCAGACAAGGCAACGGCCACGCCCGGTGCCGACAACTCCGGTGATTACCTCCTCCCCCGAGGCTGAGGGTGCACCCTTTCCACTCCCCCGAGCAGCGCCACCAGCCTTGCGAGATGACCTTCCCGCCGACGTCGGGGAAGGCAGCAGGCCTGGCTCCAGCAGCGAAGGTAGCGCCCCCCGATACTCGAGATGCGTAAGCCTAGGTCATCGTCGTGACGGCGGCCTCCACGATGCACCCGGCCCAGCGCCACGTGCGGGATCCGCCATCGTCACACCGACGTTATCAGGACTCCCGCGGGTCGAGCGAGGTTTTCAAGCTGCTTCGGCATGCGGTGCTGCTACCCCCGTATCTGTTGGAGGCTGGTGGGAGGCTAACGCCGTTACTGCGGCTGCTGGTCCTGGGGATGGTGGTGATCATCCGCATGGATGGCTCTCCACTGCTGCGGCTATGCCAGTTAACATTCCTGGCACCTCCTTCGCTTCCACTCCGACCATTGCCACATCGCAGATCGTCACGCCGACCCACGCCGCGCGGAGTCCCCCCATCCCATCGTCTGCGTTGTACGTTGCGGCACCAAGCCCTACTGGGAGTGCGTCTTCCCATGGGATGAGTGCAGCCGACAGGCCTGCCGGGCCGCTATCAGACGTGCCGTCGCCACCGCCGTGGTCATTGCACGACCGCGCCCCACGCACCGGAGTCGTTGCGATGGAGCGTCTGTCAGCCGATGTAGGGAGCACCAGCTGCTCCAGCTCGCGGGTACACTCGCCCGGACCGCTTCCCTCCGCTCTACAATGGCAGGCGCTGGAGCAGCAGCGGCTCAGCTGCCACCCCAGTTCTCCAAGTGGAAGCACTGGCGCTTCTCGTATGATCAGTGTCGCCGCCGCAACTGGCGGCGTGACACCGATGGACAGTGGCAACGCAGGTCTGCTTGGGGCAGCGAGACCTGAGCACACCGTTACGCGCATCGCAGTAACGCCATCCCCCTTACCACGAAGTGAAGGGGTGGCGGAGCGGGAGGAGGGGGAGGAAGATATGGGGCCCTCGGCTACGCCACTGCCCCTTTCGCTACTGCCCTCATCACAGCAGCAGCAGCAGCAGCAGCAGCAGCAACCTCTCACCGTAGACGGGGAGCGGTTGGAGCAGAACTCAGCGGAGGCGATCGGCTGGCGTGGCGTCGCCAACTATGCTTCCCTTGCCAGCGGAGTGGTGGAGCAACTCGGGGAGACCTTCAGCAGAGCAGCTCTGCTGCGGGAGGCCAACATAGCGACTGCGGAGGAGCGCCGTGTACGGTATCTCTTCCACACGCGCCAGCACCGCCGTGTTGTCAAGCGGCCTCCTGTCGTGGCAAACATTGTGCTTGATCGAATGAAGTGGGAGCAGCCATTGCTTTACCCGCCTCTTTGCTTTCCTTGCATGCCCAACTCATTGTACTCCATTCCCCTACATACGGTGATGCCGACATCATGGGAGCCCGACACGGTCTCGCAGTCGTCCCCGAGTATCTTTTTCTCTGAGACGGATGCCTCAACCTCGCGAGGGAACGCCACGGGTCGTGCGACGGCCGCACCTCATGGAGGCCTCTATCATGTACCGCGCTTCACGCCCTCCCAACGTCGTTTCCAAGATGATTTCTTAGCTGCTGCCGGCACTGCAGAAATGGGCGGAAACCCTTTAAGTCGGTATCAAGCACGTTTGATCGCGGCGGCCATCGGAGAAGACCTCGCTCTCCATACCACCAATGCCAACCGGCCAGCAAACTTTGGCTCGAATGGCCGGCATTTGCTGTACCGCTGCTTTTGCGTACGGTGTGCGATCGCATCGCAGGCACAGGCGTTGCAGGCGGACGCCAACCTACGCGGCACCGCACCGGTGCGGTTCCCCTGCTGTTCCTGTGTGGGAGTAGAAAGGCGTTCTTACACCGAGATCATGTGGTCTCTCTGTCTCCTGGATCTTCTCACGCTAGGGGCTCCGTGTGGATGCTGCTGCTATCACGGCCTTGGCACCGCGCTGTATGGGTGGCACCTGCGCTACTTGCTTCGTGCACGCTACCGAATTTTTGCATGGACATCGATCGATCTGTTGTTGATGTGCTGTGCTCCGGGGCTCGCGGTCGATCAGCAGGGCGCAGAGCTTCTGCTGAATGGCACCCCGGAAAAGACCGTTAGGATTCAATTTATGATGTAAGGTGCGTGTTTGCACGCACGTAGGTGTGTGTGTGTGTGTGTGTGAGGATGTATAGCTGTCTTACATTCTTCATTTTCTTTTTATGCTGCCGCCAGCGTCTTGGGTTGTTTTGTATATGCATATATCTTTTATGGAGAAAGCTTATCCGCTGCACCAAAGGTGAGCGACGAAAAAGGGAAGGAAGGGAGAGGGAGAGGTGCGACCACGCCTCTTCTTGTTCTCTTTCTCTGCGACAATCAAGGGCACGCCTTTGGCTCGTTCCTTTCGAAGCCATCGCCTTTCTTCAGATCTCGTGCGTCACCTGTCGGTATCCTCAAGAAAAGCAGGGAAGAGAGAGAAGAAGCAAGGAAGGTAAGGGAAGGGGAAAACGCTTTTCTTCACCTTCGTCACCAGGTGCGCAACGATACACACACACCAGCACACCAAAGTAGCCTCTATGCATACACGTAAGCGTGGGCAAGCGCAGCGCTAACGCCTGCAGAGCGGCTGAACGTCTGATTCAGTGTTTCCGAATACCTCCACTTAAAAAAAAGTATATATGCATCGATCTCTCCGTGTATCTTTCTATTGTGTATCGGCGCGAGATTCTTGCTCAGTCGGTGACTTTTTTCTCTCTCTTTTCGCCTTCTCTCTCTCTCTCGTTTGTATTGATCTGCCGTTTTCTAGGGTTCGCTCTTCCACTGAATTTTTCTTTCGGTTTATCACTGCTGCTGCTGCTGAATGGTGGAGGGATGAGAGGGAGGGGGGCTGAGCATGATCGAAGATGACCCCTCCCCCTCCCCCCCTCTTCAGAGAAGAGAAAAAATATCTTCTTCCCTCTTTCTTCTTTTACCGTTCCCATAAACACAAGAATTCTTTGTTGGCGTGTCTCGCGAGGGCTTAGGTGACATGAATGCGTTTGTAAGCGACGCTCCGTGCAGAGACGTACTAAGGATACGAGGGTGAATGCCACAACACGCGTGTTGTACGTTCACGCGAGGCGTGGCATTCACCACCAACACAACCCTCATGTTGAGTGGCATGTAGCCGAGGTAGGTGCATATCCGTCTGTCTGTGAGGTGACCTGATTTTGCTTCGCTTTCGAAGTTGAATATCAATACACACACACACACACACACATATATATATATATATATATATAGTTGAGTGTGCTGCGTGGATGGGAGTGTGAGCTCATGTCTTCCTCCTTCTCCCGCATTTTTCTGCCCTTCTTCCTGAGAATCCCCAACAAAGATGACGAGCGTAGGCTCTCTGCAGCCATCTTCTCCTCCTTCCGTCGGTGGTGGGTACAGGAGGAGAAGGGCACACTCCCTTACGTATACACCAAGGAGGATGGAGGGGAGGGGAGGGGAGGGGAAAGAGCGTTGCGCGTTCGCAGATAAAGGGCAGCATCGAATAGCGTTACGAGCGGCGCTGAGCGGGTGCATAGACGGGCAGGAGGGGTGGCTGCGGCGAAAGGCAGCCGCATGTTGACTTCTATATGCCTCTCTTCCTCTCTCCATTTTTTTTAAGTTTTCGGAGATGGGGAGGGATAGCAAATGGAAGAGAGGAGAGCGAGTGTCTCCGTGGCCTCCTCTACTTCTTCTCATCTCTCTTGCCCTACCCCCCTTTCGTCCCCTCCTTTGTGACAACACCTCGCTATCCTCCCTTCTCGTATCTGACCTTACCCTACCTGCACTCACAGACAGCATATGCATATATATATATATATATATATATGTACCCAGCTTTTTGATAGAGAGAAAAAGAGAGGGTTGAGCATTGTTCTTCTCTTCTACAGGACACGAAGGTGATTCGAGCAGCGCTACCGTGTGCGTGCGGGTAGTTTGGTGTGTGTACATAGGAGTGCAACACGCGGGGCCCACCATGCTTCCGTCCGCCTTGGCCCAGCTAGACGCGTGGAAGTCTGATCAGCATCTCGCTCGTACCTCGGTTGAGGCCCACATGTCTACATACCAAGCTGCACGAGCTGCGTACCATGCTGCTCAGGAACAAGAGGCCGAGCTGAGAGCACGATTGCAGGCGGCAGAGGCACACACGAAGCTTCTTGGAGAGGACTTCAGTGACGCCGAGGCGCTCCTGCGTGAAGCGGTGATCCACCTCAGTCGCACTCAACTCTGCTGTCACGCACTGGAGCGACGCATCGCTGAATACGTGCGATGTCAACGGGCAGCGGTGCTGTTGTTGCCGCTGCCGCTGACGGCGGTGTTGCCTCCTCCACCCCTTCTCGATGCAACGCCCTCGGCGACGGCCCCTACGGCTTCTCTGACGATGTTTCGGGACGGCAGTGTGGTATCACAGTCCCCTTTCACGGCAGAGTCCCTTCCCTTGCTCTCTCTCTTACCCATGGATCCATACAGTCTCCTACTGACCTCGAGCGGGGAGGATTGCACGTTTGATCTGGTGAGGCTGGTACCGAGTGCGCGGAGGTGTGACGCAGGGGCGGGCTCCCTCTCGTTGGGATATGGATACGCTGCTGCTGCTGATGATGATAGTGGCAGCGACGATGGTGCGCCGCAGAGGATGCCTGCTGCCACTCCGAGCATGAAGAGCGGGCACAGAGAAGACGTTGCATTTAGCGCCGCAGAGGGTACACGGGAAGGCAGCGGAGAAGACGACGCGGTAGGGAAGAAGAAAGCAGCAGCCGCGGTGTTTCCCAGGAGTCCTACCCTGCGCGGGCTTCTCACCGATGTTGCTCGTGATTCGCTCCGCGGCTACCATTACACTGTCCTCTGCACTTCTTGCAGTTCCAAGAACAGTGGCGGTGAACGCCTTCGAGGCTTTCAGTCCGATTATGTGGACCCTACGCTGCTGCCTCATCGCATGGGCGAGAGGCCCACACATCTTTGCCTACGCCTTCTCAATCTTCTCCACCGTGAAGCGAAAGAGAGCCGTGCTCGATCGCTAGACATGACCATTGGAGTGGGTGGTGTGAGGGCAACTCGTGCTGCAGCGCCCGTGGCAGGTTCTCCATCCGTTTGGGTCGATCTCTTGCACCCGAAGGCCGTGCGGCAGGGCCAGCTCACCACCACCACCAATGCCGTGCCACCTGACCGGAACGACAGAGCGGCCGCCGCAAGTATTACGTTACAGAATGTCCGCATCTACTCGGCGGAGGATGCAGCGCGCTGGCTTCAAGAAGTTATGGTGTGTCTTCCCCCGGATTCTGGGGTCAGTGCCGGGGCAGTTCGGGAAGACGCGAGAGAAGCCCGCGCAGCAGCCACGCCGCATCATCAAACCCCTCTGCCTCCACCGTCTTCACTCCCTTCGGCCGCGATCAGTCAACTCCTGATTCTCGTAACGGTGGACACGCAGGACGCTGCCGGCCAACTTCACTCGAGCCTTCTTCGCATTATCTGCGATGATGAATTCGACCTGACGCCGCTGCCACCCAAGGCACGGATGGAGGCACGTGGTCCGCAAGGGAGCACTCCTTCATCACCAATCTCTCCCACTCGATCGTACCCTCCATGCTTGGCCTTCGCAGCTTACCTGTGCAGTGCCATGAATGCTGTGGTGCGTGTGGCAGCGCAGGCAGCACCCGACTCGGGTCTGCCCGCGTCAGTGGAAGGAGAAGAATGGAGCTGGTGGCCTGAATATCCGCTCTCATGGCCGCAGCATAGCAAAGACCTGACAAGTCTTACCGCGCGGGCTGTGCAAGCGGCTGTACGGACAGTCCCTTCCCGTTGCCCGAAGGGGTTGCTCGTACCTTCCACGACTTCACCTCGCCACACAGAAGCGGGGGACACAGCAGGTGACATGGACCGCGCTTGGACTTTGTGGGTTGCCTTGCTCGGTTCCATCTTTGGGGGCAACAGCAAAGCGTTGTGGCTTCACCATCTGACCTGTGGCGGCGACAGCGCCATGACGGGGCAGTCTGCAGGTTCGGCCTTCCCTACCCGTGCCGAAGGTGTATTGACCTCCGCTGCACGGAACTCTTCCGCAGTACTTCGTTTGTGTGCACTCTTCTGTGGCCTCGTTCGCCACGATGCGGTACCGTCCGAGATGTCGGCGGACTTTTCCCGGCTTTGTCCTTCGATCGGCCCGGCAAGAGGATCAAGCGAACGGTATTAACGATTGTAGAAGACGATGCCAGGCGAAGAGTGCATGCGCGCTTGCTCCACGGGGGTGGGTGGGTGGGTGATGCCAGCGGTACACCATCCCTACGGGACCGTCTCTCTTTAGTGTGTACATCATTGAAACCACCCATCCATTCATCCCCAACCTACACACACACACAAATATATATGTAGATATGAATATAGATCTCTGCTCTTCGCTCACTCCTCTCCTTTCCCGTCCTTGCTTTTCTCCCTCTCGTTGTTCCCCCTACTCCCCCCCTCTTTGCCTGCTGCAGGTCTGGCTTGCGGCACTGTAAGATCCGCTGCTCTGGAGTCACCGATCTTTGAAGAAATGCCAACAGAAAGGGAAGGGAGGAAGCCGTGCGACACGGTCGGCGCTTGCTTCGCATCTCATCTTATTTCTCTCTTTTTGTTTTTGCTTTTCCATTTTCTCCCCCTTCTGCCCCTCCTCTTTTCCCCCTTCGCGCTATCCTCTCACTTGTCGCTATCTCTTCTTCTTTGCATCTTGTGTCTCTCCCATAGATTGTTCCGCTCCTCGCGCGCCATGAAACCTCAGCTACATCTCTCTTTAGTGCGAGAGGGAAGTGCCTGGACCGGAACCGGATGTGCTGTGCTCTGCCTTCTGTGTGTGCCTATCGAAAAGGATGCAGATCGGAGATGCGATGCGTGTTCGTGTGTGTGTGTGTGTGTGCGTGTAGGAGGGGGGGGGAAGGGGAGTTTGAGAGGACGCTGGATGAGAGTAGCGGTGGTAGTGACGTATCGTACGGTTAACGCCTGTGATGCGTATATATATATATATATAAACAATAATGCTATTCGTTTTATGAAACCAAACAACGAAGGAGAAGGTGAATGTTGCAACGGGAGGGCGAGACGGAGAGGAGGGAAGGAAAGGGGTGCAGCAGCTCTGCCTGTAGGTGACAGTGACACTGCGCTGTCACCCCTCCCAACCGCCGGATGGTTCGCGCTCGTTTGTTTCTCTCGGCCTATCCGAAGGGACGCGGTTGTCCTGTTGACGATTCTTGGAAGTGCCCCCCCGCCATTCCTCCCTCCTCCCCTCTTTTTAAATTACCTGTGCTGCTCTTAAGGGCTGCTGCTGCCTTCGAATACGTCCGTGCGGTATGGACCGTATCATAGTCCAATCCGCATTCGCATGTGCAGATAGATGTGCGCCCGTTAGGGTGGAGGAAGATCAGGATCGACAGGCTAAAGGGAGGATCTCATAGATCTGTGTGGGAGTGGATCGATGGATGGGTGAGGGACAAGAAGGGCGACACCCTTCTTTGCGCTTCTATCCTCTCTCTTCTCCCCCCTTTACGCGAGGTTCCTTTCTTGTTTCTGCTCTCCCCTGATGGCCTATCCACCTGCTCCCCGCCCTCGTCCTCTCCGCCCTCCATTCATCCATCCTCTCTCACCTCATTTTTTATCGTTTCTTATTCCGAATTTTGCTTCGGGGGAGCAACGGGAAGAAAGGCGGAACGCCGCTTTCCATTCCTGAACACCTCCGCGAGTGATCCAGGGAAAAACCCAGCAGCGACGGAGAGGGAGGGAGAGAGTGCGCGTGTATGTGATGGAATGCTGTGCAGACGCCACTCCGCTGCTTCTCTCCTTCTGCGTGTATCGGCCCCGTTCTCTCGTCCTCTCCTTCCTGCTCCTGTCTTTCCCCTCGCTTCCACTCCTTTGGTACTTGACCATGAGCCATGGACGGAGTATGCTGGAAGCACAAGCGCAGAAGGAGCGTTCTTCTCTAACCGGTGAGGATGGCCGCCTGGACGATGGCCACTTGCGTAGCGGCGGCCGTGCCTTGAAGGATGACGGAACGCCGGTGCGACCTTCCCGCGGTAAAGCGCGCTCGAGTGGGTCTGGCGAAGCCAAAGATAGCGTAACCGAAGCTGTCGATGACCCTGCTGCGCTGCGACCACGAGTGCAACTGGGTTTCGGTGGCTTCGGCAGCACATCCACTGAAGCGAGCGACCTCAAGGCCGAGCATAACACTGGCCTGCGAAATTCTGCACCTTTCTCTGTGATACTCCCAACAGGTCGAACAGAACAGGCCTCGTCCTCTGACGTGGTCATCGACGCCGCTCCTCCTCCGCGGTTCAGCGCCAGCGCAATTCACGAGGAAGACTGTGCTTCCTCGACACATCCGCGGGCAGCGAGCGCGCGCGGCACACCGGACAAGCCGGAGGAGGAGGGCTCCAGTTGGAAGGCCACTGCAGAGATTGTCATAGATCATAACTTGTATGAGGAGAGGAGAGGTGCCGTACGACAAGACCACTTGCGCGCTCGAGGCTCTGGCTCTCGCTCATCCTCGCACGACACAGGAAGTCAGGTCCGCGCCAGCGGTGTAGAGGCTGGTGCAGCTGGTGCACGGTATGCGGAAAAGAAGGTGATGGCGCGAACCTCTGTGGGGGCGGCGTCACGGGAGGATCGCGATTCGTTAAACACTCCTGAACGGGACCGTGCGGCGTCACGATCACCGCCTCCTGTCACATCCAACACGGACAAACTGTTTCCCTCCTCCTCTTCATCTCTCCTGTGCAGAATTCGTGCAGCCCCTCCACCGACGCCCGTCACTGCGGGCCTCCTCCGGCCCAGCGGGACGACAGTACCTCTTGAGTCCCCATCGGGGCCTGCGCACACGTCGGCGCACGCGTGCAGCCCGGCAGGTGGCGGTGATGATGTGGACCCCGTAAAAAAAAGTGCTTGGCGACCAGCCGTAGGGCTGCCGCCCACCACGCCGGCCTCGCCCCCGTTGCGTGCGGGCGTCTCGCCTCGCATGGCTCCTCTGCATCCTACTCGAACCGACCCTAGCAACGCATCGCTTTCCCTGTCCCGTGCGGCTAGCGTGAGTACCACGGCCCCGAACGTCATGGCCAACGGCGCTGCATCCAATGTGTTGAGTGCCTCGCAAGCTTCGCCTTTCTCGAGGCCCGGCTCGCAGGTTTCACCGTTGGAGTTGCCTGCGGATGCTCCCCATGGGGTACTTCCTAGCCAGACGGATGCCTCTTGTCAGGATGACTATGCCCTTGAGCGGCGTGCCCCCGACGAGCGAAGTGATGTCGAGGCTCAGACGCCAGACCTTTCACCGCAACCTCTTTCCCAGAAGGTTCGCGGCGATGCTGGTCCCTGGGATGGGGTGACTCGGCGTGGCCCACCAGCTCCTCTACCGCCGCTCCGCTGTTGTAGCGCAGAGACGATGAGTTTCCCTCATCGACTTCAGCTGTCCGAGCCTGTGGATGCGGATGGTCAACACCAAAGCCGTGACCCGGTGCCGCGAGACGGCACGGAATGCGGTACGGCGCCGCTCCTGCACGACTGTAGCGGCTTTCACAACTCTGGTAATGACTGCTATGCCTGCAGCCTCCTCACCATGCTGCTGCGGAGTCTCGTGTTTCGTCGAGCGCTACTGGAGTCACCGCTGGAGTACGCTACGCGGCGATGTGTGGCGCTGTTGACAGAGAAGGCAGAGCGGCGCGCACAGTGGCGCAGCGGGTACATAGACACTTCCTCTTCGAACGAACCCTACCATACGAGGCTTGTGCCAGCGAAGCGGGCACGGCATACTTCTTTCTCTGTCGGTCAAGTGGATGACACTGCGTGGGAGGCGCTGTCGGCGGCCAACGTGTGCGGATGGTCGGCTTCACTGGCGAGATCGCCTCCGAGCGCTGCAGTGGCGCGAGAGGCACCCGCCGAGGTAGAATACGTGCTCCCAGGGGCCGTGCAGCACACCCGTGCTGCTCTTCACACGTTCTCCCTTGAAGAGCTCGTAGAGGTGCTTAACGTGAATATGGACACCGGAGAGTTCCCCGCCACTCTCCACAGCGCCCTCGTGGCCCTCCTTAAGGCACAGCGATGGCGAGAGCGCATCATTACCGTCGCAAATGCATCTACCACGAGTGCAGCAGAGAGGCAGCGCCTCCTCGAAACGAAGATCTACCATCGTGGAGATGGGGACTATCCAGGGCGGGTGTATACGAACGGCATTCGACTCCACCCGGTCGCCTCTCTCCTCGCCGGTGAGTTCTTCATCGGCGATCAGGAGGATGCCCACGAACTTTTCGTGGCCCTCATGGCGAAACTGGAGACGGAGGCGGTGGACTTCCAGGAGCGCTGCGAGGCGGTGCTGTCGCTTCGTCACTCCACTGGCGATGATTCTGAGGAAGAGGCGCTCGTCAAGTGTCCCACACCCTGTTCACCTGTTACCTTGTCCGTCTCCACCGCCCCGGCCGAGGTGTGGATCAACGCGCTGGCACAGGCGCGGCTGCTCAACATCATTCGATGTCGCGCGGCGGGGTGCAGGCACGAAATCGTGACAGACGAGGTGTGCGTGAATCTTTCTTTGCACATCCCTGAGGAGGTAGAGGTGGAAGAGGAGGTGAAAAACAGGAAGGCCTTGCACTCTACAGCACCGGCACCGCACACGGCGGCAGTGAAGGACGAGAGTGCCGCGAGGCCTCCCTCATATTTTCCTCCTCACCCTCCTCTCGCCACCGCATCCCCGCTCTCTTCGGTTTCCGCTACGGCGGTGACTTCTAATACATCGCCGTTGGCAGAAAGTGCCACTCCCGCATCCTCCCGTCCCTCTCTTCCCTCCGTCACATCCCTCCTCCACGTCTCTATGGCGTATGGCGCGCTGAAGGACTACCGCTGCGACAGCTGCGGATCCACGGCAGCGCAATTCCAGGCTGGATGCCTCTATACCCGGCCACCGCCACTGCTGGTGGTGCAGCTCAAGCGCTTTGCGATGCACTTCGAAGACGGCGTCGTCGTCGTTCGTAAGAATGGCCGTCGAGTTGCGGTGGAGGACGTCCTGGAGTTGTACGCCCTTCCGAGTGCGGCCGAACTTCAAGAATGGCGGCAGCAATGCAGCGACGGCAGCGACGGTGAAGACGACAGGGCCCATCGCAACGTGGACGAGCCGGAGGCGGGAACGCGAGCGAACGACAAGGCGGCGGCACGGCGAGGTGAATCGGTCCTTTCCTCCCGACTCGCCTCAGGGCCATCGAGAGGGGAAGACGAGGGTGAGGAGAGGAACGGCTACTACGATCCGGTAGCAAAGTGCTTCACCACAGCATTGGCAAGCGCCTACGATGGGGTTGAGACCGATACTGAGGAACACAGCATTGGCGCCGATGGTGCACAGGCGGAGTCCCTAGCACAGAGCCAGCGGCGCCGTCCACTGTCTGGTCTAGCGACGTCACCGCCAACATCGGCGTCTTCGTTCCCCCCTTCGATCTCTTCACCGTCATTGATCTGGGCGATGCGCTGCGTGTATCGGCTGCGCAGTTGCGTATGGCACCTCGGCGACAGTCTTCACTATGGCCACTACATCGCGGACTTTGCTGTTGATGACCCGCACGCAGGCAACGCGTCGAAATGCAACGAGGACGGCACAATAGACAAGGAGAGATTTAAAGAGAAGGGATCAACACAGAATCGGAGAGGGGTACGCGGCGCCGAGGAAGATAGCACAGGTCGGGCGCTTCCTCGGTGCTGGCGTCGCGCTAATGATGCGCATGTGGCGGTGCTGAGTGAGGAGGCGGTGCAGGCGCGTCGTGCCGGCCACTCTGATACGTACCTGCTTCTTTATGAACGTGTAGAGGAGGAGTGGGTGCGCTGCCCGGCGGCGAAGGTGCTGCCGCGCCCCATATACCCCAGCGAGGAGAACATGGACTGACAGCAGTGCACCCTTCCTTGACGCCTCGCGCTTTCCATTTGCTTCTCTTTCTCTTTTCCTTTCCCTTCCCACTTCTCCTCCTTCGTTGACTGTGCTGCCTTTAGCGTACTCCGTGGGCCTCGACATGGTCGAATATGCACCGTTTGAAGATACATATGCGGCGGAGAGAATCAGGACTCATCGCGAAGGTATTCGCACCGGAACGCTTCGAAGCGGGGGTGAGAGATGAGGGCAAAGCGCCTTCTCCCTTTTGCACCTTTTCCCTCTCCCTCTTCTCTTTTGTTTTATCATCCCTGGCCAAGCACGAAAGACGAGGAGGCAGATGGTAGAAAGCGAGGAGAAATGCGGAAATGGCCAGCGAAGGTTATGAGACCTTCTCTTCTCTCCCCTCTTTCCCTTTCCTCCCTCCCTCTCCCCCCGTCTTGCCTTGTCAATCTCCTTTCGCCTTGTGACGTGTAACGTACATGGCAGCACTGTGGCCATGATTTTATTTGTTTGCGTGCGTATCTCTCTCTCTCTCTCTCTGTGTGTGTGTGTGGGTTGGAGGTGTCTTCTATCTTGGGAGCTTATGCGCATACATTTTTACTATGCAAGAGGGACGTCTCGTGCGTCTACTGCGAGAGGTGCGATCAACGAAGGGGATAAGAGAGGGAGGAGACGAGGCCGGCGGAGAAGAACGTGAAGCCGAATTGCTTCCCCAGTCCGTACCCCTTTCCCTCACTTCTCCCCTCTCCTCTATGTATGTGTTTGCGTCTGTGTCGCTGGGTAAGGGGCTTTGTGCATTCGTAGCACAGCTCCTTGTCGATCCATGCCTATATACATCTCTCTGTGTATGCGGGGGGGGGGTGACGCTATGAATGGAGAGTGTCTCAGGCGTTCTCCTTCTCTCTCTCTCAATGCATGTGCACCCCCCCTCCTCTCCTCTCCCCCATCAGCTCTATGTCCTCCACATTTTTCTCTCTTTCACGTCCCCCCATCTTCTCCTTCCCTTCCCTGCTTTCACGCTTTTACGCTACGCCTGCTTCCACAGCACTGAAGTCCACCGTGCACGACGAGACCAAAACACGTCGTAGTGAGGGGCACACACACACACTTATATATACGCAAGAGGAACTGCCCTCATTGAACTTCGGGAAGGATACTTCAATGCTTACAGGACTCTCACATCGTCTCGACTCACGGAAGCCTTATTATTATTTATTTTGTAACACCCTTGCACCATTTCTAGGGTGTTTGGCACCGCGTTTGGTGCCTCTCTCTTTTCTTCTTGTGTACGTGATCTCGTTTTCCCTGCTACCGCGATTTACTATAACTGCCGTTCCTCAGAAGTGCACGCGTTCCTTCTTTCTCTCTTTTTGTTTTTTGTGTTTTCTGCGAGAACGAACGAGAGAGAGAGAGAGAGAGAGGTGAGAGACTCCTACCACATAATTCTTAGAAGTAGTGAGTAAGTGTGTTTGTGTGGGCACCAACGGGCGCTGGCGTTTTGTTATTGGGACACTCCCTCTTCCTTCTCCCCCCTCCCCCCCTTCCTGTAAGCCTTCTTCCTTTCCGCTCCCTTCGCATCTCATAGTCTCTTCATCTGCTGCTCCGCAAACAATATATATATATATATATATACATGTAGAGAAGTGGAGAAGTCGACGAGGCATACCTCAAGAAAGGGAAACCCATTGGGCTGTGAGCAGAGGGACGCGGGAGTGCCTCCCATTTTCATATCTGTACACATAACCTTACACCAACCAACATCCACACGTGCTCAGGGGACACCCGTGCAGGCCGTGTGCCTCCTATATATATATTCGATTCCCCACCACTACTGCTTCTTCTACTGCCTCCCTCCCTCCCCCTCCCGTTCTGAGCCCACGACATTGTCAGTACCACAAGCGACTCCTCTCTCTTTCTATACATATATATAGTTGGAGGCACACCCATAATGAGCAAAGCTGCTGTTTCACGGCCACGTGTGTACGTGCGTATACGCCCGCTTAACGAACGAGAGAAGCGGGAAGGGAAATCGGAATTAGGGTGCCGCGGTGATCCTCGTCAGCCGGATGTGCTGTTCCTGAAAAAAGATGACGTGCCGGAGCTGCAGGTACGCTTCGATCAGGTATTTGATCAAGATGCAAACCAGCAGCGTGTCTTTGACAACGTGGGGCCTGAGATCGTCCGCACGCTGTTCAGTGGCTATAATGCGTCTGTCTTCGCCTATGGACAGACGGGTAGTGGCAAGACCTACACGATGGAGGGGGACAAGGGTGGCGCGTCCGTTGACGGGGTACCTGGGAAGGAGCAGGAAGGTCTCATGCCACGCCTTATACGCGGGATCTTCGCCTCGTTCAAGTCCAACGCCGACATCACCGATGCTTTGGTAGAGGTGAGCCTGGTACAGATCTACCAGGAGAAGATCCAAGACCTTCTCAACCACCGGAAGCAGCTGGAGATACACATGGACCGTACAAGTCAGTACGTGGCGCGCGACGCAACCTGGCGGCGGGTGGGCAATGTAGAGGAGTGCATGAAACTGTACAGCGAGGCGGCGAAGATGCGTGCGACATCGGCGACGGAGATGAATTTGGTATCCTCCCGTAGTCACATGATTCTTATGGTGCGGATGCAGTGGGATGAACCAACGCTGCCTGGATCGCATGCGCAACTGAACATGATCGACCTCGCCGGGTCGGAGCGGCTGAACGAGTCTGGCGCGACCGGGGAGACGATGATGGAGGCAATCCACATTAACAAATCCCTTAGCGCGCTGGGGAACGTTGTGGTGAAGCTGGTGGAGCAGGCGAAACGGCCCAACCGACGCACACACATCCCATACAAGGATAGTAAGCTCACGTACCTCCTGCAGTCGAGCTTGGGCGGATCGAATCTGGTGCACTTCGTCCTGGCTGTCTCGGCGAGTTCTCTGTGGCGCAGTGAGACGGTGTCGACGATTGAATTTGGCAAGCGGGCTCTGCAGCTCGTGCTGCGCCCGGTTCGTAACGCTATCGACTACACGCGGTTGGCAGAGATGGAGGCCATGATTGAGCACATGCGCTCGCACATCGAGTCCTTGGAGGAAGAGCTGAAACTTAAACGGAACTCCGATGCTGCAGGCTTCCTGCAGCTCCGACAAATCTCTCAAGGCGACGAGGAGGGTGCGCTGCTGCGACGCGTCAAGGAGAAGAGCGTGCATCACAAGCACTTGAAGCGGCAGACGGAGCTGACGCGCATTATGGCGAACCTTCCTGAGACGTTCGACGACCTCACATCGCACTGCATATTATTCCCTGAGTCCAAAGTCGCCTTTCGAGAATTGGGCGGTCTGGAGAAGCTCATCCACTTTGTGGAGAAGTCGGTGTCGAACTACTACCGAGCCAGCGCTGCGCACACCATCGCCAGCGTCATTGACGATACCGGCCGCGAACAGTTCGCGGGCCAGGGAGGCCTTGACGCCTTGGCAGGGCTCCTAAAGGTACAGGAGGAGCGCTGCAAGGAGGCGGCATGTGTGGCACTGGAGGCGGTGTGCCGTGGCTGTGTGGGAAATAAAGACTTGTCTGCCGACGTATACGCCGCCTTGGTGGACCTTGTGTACGGCTATTCCAATCAGCAGGTACAGGAGGCGGCGTGTGCGGCGATCGCCTCCATCGTGGACGGTTACCCCGAGGCGACGCGGCGGTTCGAGAAGCTGGACGTTGTGCCGAAGCTGCTGGAGACGATCCGCACCTGCCCGGCGGAGGTGGTCAACCTCACGAAGGCGGCAACGAACTGTATTGGCCGGTTGGCGCACGGTGACAAGAAGATGCAACACACCATCGCCTCGCTTGGTGGTGTGGACTTGCTAATCGACGTTCTTTTCAGTCCCTCGGGGGACCGCGACCATCAGGTGCCGATCTTGGCTTCCTACGCGTTGGTGAATCTGTGCTGCAGCAGCGAGGAGAACATGCGCATGGCGAGGGAGCATGCGCAGTACGACGAGGTGAAGTTTCGCCTGCTGGAGGGCATCGCACGCGCCTTCGGCACCAACGCGTCACGCGAAGGGTTTGGCCGTGCCACGGCGCAGGAGACGGCGGGGCCTTTCCCCTACTACGGTGTGACCATCCGTGGCGCGTGGACGTACGCCTCCTCCGGTGGCCGCCCGATCTTCTCCACCTTTATGGACAACCCACAGTTCTACCTATACGTGCGCAAGGTGACCGATATCGCTTTCATCATTCAGGATGCCCTGTACGAGGCTCGCATGCGCAAGAAGCGTCGCAACAACTCGGTATACATGGGGCTGGCCATCTTCGAGGGCGACCCGGACTTGGCCAAGGTCGGCCTCAAACAACTCGACTTTCACGGGAAAATGATTGAGATTGGCCGGTACACTTCTAACTGCGAGAACGTCCTGCATTGCACCCTGCCCGCCTCCGACACGCCGTACATTGTGGTCCCCTTCACGAGTCAGAAGGGGCGACACACTCGGTTTGCACTTTCTGCCTTTGGCAATCACCCCATTGAGCTGACGACGGTACCGGAGCAGGTGGGCTGGATGCACACCGTCCTGAAAGGAAGGTGGACGGAGTTCAGCGGGCGCGGCGGCGACAGCTTCGACTGGCGCTGCAACCCCCAGATTCGACTGAAGGCGAAGGAGGCGTGCCGGGTTGTTTTCGTCCTCTCGTACCTCTCCCTCGATGAACAGCGGGCGCACCTGCTGCAGGAGGAGGAGGAGGAAGGCCAGAATGGGCGTCCACGACTTCACGGCCGCCTCTTCACCAACGGCTTTGCCCCAGAGAAGCGCTACCTGAAAGCCATCGTCCCCCTTCCGCAGGGCTCCACCTTCGTGGCCAGCAACACGTATGCCAGCAACAGCTACATCACTACCTCGGCGACCCTTGCGAAAGACGAAGACTATGTCTTTATTCCTTTCACGGAGGCCCCTTTCCAGGATACATTTCGAGTCTCTGTCTACTGCGATTCGGATGAGGTGGAGATCGCGGCGATGGAGCGGCAGACGAGGGAGTGGCTGTGCACCAGTCTCTCCGGCATGTGGCATGGGAAGCTCATTTCGGTCGACCTCGAGACGGTAGGGCGAATGGTGGCTGTCATGTACAGCCCCGGCTCCTTCGTGCGGCCGCGGCTGCTGGGCGGACCCAAGCTGAAGCGCATCGCCGGCATCGACTCCTACTGGAACACCGAAGCTTCTGTGGAGTACAGCGGTAAGGGCGTTCTCACGCTGCAGGTGGAGGCCATGATGCGCAGCGACGGGGCAGATGCGGCCGTCTCGCCTGGTGCCGGCCAGCTTTCATCCCCCACAACATCCCAGCCGCGCCAGGTACCAGCTGCCAACATCAAGTTCGACTTATTCATCTTCACGGAGAACAAGTGCAGTCTCACCCAGGTGGGCTTCAACGCCTCCCCTAGTTCCTGGCCCTGCCCCACGCAGTCCACCTCACTCGGCCTGCTCGCCTACCCCCGCCTCGTAGAGGAGCTCGAGGACGTCGATGCCGGCGTCGGCGCGGACGACGACGACGACAGCGATGACTACGCAAGTGAAATGTCGTTCAGCGAGCGCGACGGCGCCCTCAGCGCGGCCCAGGAGGCACGCGAAAAAACGTTGCTGGAGACGCTGAAGTCGCAGGAGGCGGCCAACCGCCGTCTAGAGAGCCAGTTGGCCCACCAGGCGCGAGAGTTGGAGAAGTTGCGTAACGTGAAACGGCGCGGCAGCTCCGCCGCCGCCGCTAATGGGGCAGCCCGTAAAGGCAGCGGCAAGATGACCTCCACATCGTCCATGGACACCTTCGTCGCCTTCGCTGAGGAGCCGCAAAATGTAGCTGAGGGCAATGTGGGAGAGCCCCAGGCGACCGTTCCTGCTGCGCGTCGCGGTGTTCCTCGCAGCAGCCTCGGCGTCTCGGCGGTGGCAACGAAGAAGACGTCGGCAGCGGTGCCCTCGAAGGATGGAACACGGCACGCGACGCCCAACTCGAGTGGCGATGGTGCTCAACACCGTGTGCGCTCCGTATCACCTACCGACGCGAAACGAGAGTCCTCGTTAGGCAAAGGTGGCACCAACACGGCGCCCCTTACAAAGACGACTGCTAACCTTGGCGTCTCTGCTGCGGATGTCGCTTCCGTGAAAGCGTCGCTGGAGCAGTCGATGGCGAAGCTGCGGGTGGTAGGCAAGCGTGCCACCTTGATGCAGTCCCAGCCTCATGGCGGATCGGAGGAAGCAGAGTGGGGCGCGGTGCAGCGCGATGTTGACGAGGCACTTGAACAGCTCTCAAAGGCACTTCAGCGCATCCGCTGACCTTACCTTCGCTGAAGGTATTCGCCCTATACACAGCAGCAACGGCGATCGCCTGGACAAAAAAAAGAACAGCAGCAGGAAAGTAAAGCAACACGCGAAAAGAAGAGGGAAAGAGGAGTGGGGAGGAGGCGGAACGACGTTCTTTTCGCTTCTTCTTTTCGCTCCACTTTTGTCTATCCCGATCGTACTGGAATTTCTTTCCCCTCATCCATTGCTTCTCTCTCTCTCCCCCATCCTTCCCCCCTCTTCTTTTTCTCCCTCGTTTCGGTGGTGTGTGTGTATGGGGGGGGTGATGGGGTCGGTGGAACGTCTACGGTTGTGGAGGGTTGTGTCTTGTACAGCTCTCTTCTCTTCTTTTTTGTTTGTGTGCGGGGGCTGGGTGGGCTGGGGAGGGGAGAGGGGTTAGTCACCTGGATTTGCTTCGTCCTGTACAAGCTTCGAGAGTGCCACGACGGTACGGGATGTGCAAGTGTTCTGTGGTCGTCCTTGCATCCGTGACGAACTGGCGTGTCATGCTTTCCCATCACTTTCGATCCTTCTCCCTACTTCCCCCCCTTTTGTTTTTTTGTACATCTCTATTACATCCTGCTGCGGTCGGCCGTCGATGGGAGATGCCCCGTCTTTCTCTCTCCCCTCTTCCTCCTCCCCCCCTCTCTCTTCTCCCTTCGTTCTGCTCTTCCTCCTCCGATGCTTCTCTACTTGAGGAACAGCGCTCCTTCTTATAATTGCCGGGCTTGCCCACAAAAGTAGCTTTTCCTTTTCCCCTTCCGTCCTCTTCATCGTTCTCTCTTTTGTATGTCCCTCGGTAGGACGGATTAAGTCTTATGCAGATAAAGAGAGAGAGAGAGAGAAAGCGAAGCTGTGCGCAACGCTGTGAGACAGACAGACAGACACACACACAAAGGCGAGGGTTATGGAGGAGCCACCTGACGGCATGTTATACGGAACAGGTTGCCAATTGATGGCGGAGGTAAAAGGACGGCGATGGGTAGGAGGGGAGGAGTTCGAGGGTGCGACACAGGCGCTTCGTCGTTGTGCGAGGATGCTCTCCACGCAATGCCTCTCCATCCATTTTTTTTCTTCGCCTCGCCGCTCCATCAGGCGCGTGACTTGCTCGGTGGTGGCGGTGGTGGTGCTTTGCACTTTCATCTCACTTTGTTCGATATCAATTGTAAGTAGATATACATGCGCTCAAGTGGAACAACAAAAAAGAGAATTTTGTCCACGATGGCCTGCGGCCCTTCTCTCCCTCCTTTCCCTTTTGCTTTTCTCTCTTCGCCACGGTGCTGAAACAACTCTGGCCCACCTTACATATGTATAGTGAGGGTGTGTATGTGTGTGTGTGTATACTCCGCTGCCCCCTCTCCCTTTATCCGTCCTCCTCACCTCACCTTGCACCTGCATCCTAGTTTCCATCCTGGTTCCCTGCCTCTCGCTCTGGGGTCTTTCTCTTCCTCACCCCTCTCTACTGATGCCACGCCCCCCTCTCCCTCCTTCCCTCCTTTCACATGAGTTGGCGGAGGTGGACTGCCTATTCCTCAGCTGAAGGGGGAGGGGGAGGGGTTGTGCCCCTTCCCACGGACTTCACCTTCTCGGTGGTTCCCTCGTCTTGGGCGGTGCTGGAAAAGCCCACTGCCAATTTTTTTTTTGGGGCGCCTTCGAGGGTGCGTCGGTGCCTAGGTACGTATCGCCCAACATGTTCTTATAGAAACCTTCTCACCCTTCTCCTCGTCCTCTCTCTTCCTGCTGCTCAGCTGCTATTTGTGTGTGTGTGTGTGCGTGTGCTTGTTTTGCCTTTTGTGGACTAGTCTGCTGAACCTTTCCCCGGCAGGACTTCGTTCTCATCTCCTTTTTATTTTTTTTCCATCCCTCTCCTATTAGTGGATGGAGCTTCCCTCTCCAGTCCTCTGTCATTTCTTCTCCCCTTTCTCCTCCCCCCCTCGTCCCATCCCGCGCTCCGCTTAGCGACCGGTTTTCCCCGGACGCCGACCTGCGTGCGTCTGCATGTGCGTGTGCTATGGTGGGTAGGGCTACTGGGTGCTGGCATTTGGGCGAAGTGCATCCCGAGGAGATCCGGTGGCACTTGCGCCACCGGCAGCGTGGGTGTCGGTGCTGCTCCCTTTTCTCGGTAGCCTCCTCCTACCCCTCCTACGACCCCCCTCTCCCCTACTGTAGGTAATGCGGGACATGGGTATGAGGCGGGGTGGCCGTGGCGGTGGCAACAGCAGTGCCCCCCGACGCTACCATCACCCCTGTTCCGCTCTCTGCGTGAGGGCGCTTGTACTTTTGGCGTTGGCTATGGAGGCGGTCTCGCTGCCGTGCTTGATGATGGCTACTACTGAGTTGAGAGACGTCTGCGACGGCCGAACGGTGGCTATGCTCAACGCCTTGACGACGGTGACGGGCCCCAGCGCGACGCAGGCGATGGCACTGTGGCACGGCCTCGACGCCGCGCTCTACCATAAGAACTACACAACGGCGACTGGGCTCTCCATTAATACGAAGGACTCTATCACCTACAAGGACTTGCCTACCTTCGTCACGCGCGCGATGGCAGCATACAGCCAGGTGCCGTGTACCGTAGCCGTGGTGGGGGTGACAGGCGACTCTCTTGTGCGAAAGCTCGTGCCCTACTTGGACCTCCACCTCAACGGAACGATTTTTCTTTTCAGTCCTTTCACGGGGTCGAGTGCTGTGCGGGGGTGGAGTAACAACGTGTACTTCACGCAAGCGGAGCCGCGACTGGAGCTTATGGCGATGATGAAGCGCATTGCTGGCATCATACGTGCCCGCCGCGTGGCATTCGCGTACCTGACCGGGCGGAGCTTCGGCGACCTGGAGTACGGCTACGCGGTATCGATGCTGAGGACACTCTCGATCGACCCACCATCTGTATACGCCGTTCCATTCTCGGAGACGGACTCGTCGGTGAACGCCACGGCATTCGGTGCGATGGCGGACACGCACCCACAGGTGGTCATTGTGTGGGCGGAGCCCTCCGCTTCAACTGTCAAGCTCCTGGAAAAGGTGTTCACGGACCCGCGCACGCGGTCCATGTACGTGATGGTGCCCTTCCTGCTGCAACACACGGCCTTTGTGACCTACTACAATCTCGCGGCGGACGGCTTGGTGACACCGACAGATGGCCAGCTGATGTCGAGCGCCCCCCTTTTTCCCGTGACGAAGACGTCGACGCTGCACTTGGAGATGTTCAAGGCGCAGATGGGCGTCTACATGGCGCAGACCGGACGCATCGAGCCTCGTACGTGGGCAGACGAGGCGAGGATCGTGGAGCGGTTTGGAAAGCCTCCCTCGGTCCCTCCTTCGTCTTCTTCGCGACGTTCTTCAGTAGAGGATTTTCTGCGCGAGCACCCGTGTACGGCGAACCAGATGATGGCGGGTTGGATCGTGGGGTCGGTGATGTGGCAAACCCTCCGAAACCCCAAATGGGCGGCGAGCGGTGCCGCCTACTGGCCCCCTCTGTTCGATCAGCGGCGCTATGTAGTGGGCGAGGACTTCGTTCTAGGCGACTACGGCGGCTACTGCGACAACATCTCGGCTTTCTTGGGTGCTTCGTGTCAGTGCAATCAGGGTGGTCGCACGGCCCTCCTCATGGAGTTGAAGTCCGCGGCGTGGTACGAGGTAGCGAAGTCGGCCGTGCATTACTCGCAGGCCCACTGCTACTCGACTTATGAGGACCTGCCAAAGCCGCTGAATGCGCTGACGCTCGTCGTGGAGGACAACGCCGTGCTGGCGACAGCGACACGTGCCTTTACGGAGGTGATGACGGCGGCAGTGAAGTGCCTGGACCACGAGAAGCGGCCGTTGACGGTGGTACCACTGACGGTGACAGAGAGCGCTGCGCAAGAGCTGTTGAAGGCGAACCTGCTGAACCACCGGGTGGACGTGCTGTGCGGCGTGATGACGGCCGTGCCGAGGGCGAAGGAGTTGCTCGTTCCAGACCCAATCTTCGTGCGCGCACGTCTGGCCGTGCAGGAGAAGAACTACATCTACATCATGCCAACGCTGGAGCAGCAGATCTACCTGCTATACGCGAACATGGCACAGGTGCGCGGCGTGACGTCGATCGGTGAGAAAGCGAAGGTGATCCTACATGGCTACCCGAGCGACCAGGTGGTCGACATCGTGGATGTGCTATACAAATCTGCGGCGACGTTCCATTGCGAGGCCCTGTTTGTAACGAATGTACCGAGTGGCGCGGCAATAGCGGATTCGCTCAAGCCAGACATGCTTAACGTTGTGCTTGGCATGACAGAGGATGATGTGAACACCATCGCTGCCTTCCTGGCTGCGCAGCCAACCAGTGTTGTTGTCGTGTTCTTCGACGAGCTGTCGCTGTACTACGAGGTGCTGGTGCGTGCGTTCTCGTTGCAGCCGGTGTCGGTGCAGGCGCGGCTGATCTCGTTTAGTAATCTACCGCTGTGGAGCGACGCCTCTGCAGCGGCGGCAGCAGCGCACCCGCTTTTGCGGCTTCTGCACGCCATTCTGCCCGACCCATCTAAGCACACACCTACTGCCCTACGTATCTTGGCGGGTGTCACGCTCATGCAGGAGGTTGCGCGAGCCCACCCTGACGCGAACGTGTCGGAGGCGGTGGAGCTCCTGTATGGCACGGATGTGTTGACGGCGTACGGCATGACCTACGGCCGCTTTCATTGGGGGTGTTTGCGTTCCGATGACGGGAAGGTGTGCCTGTACAAGAACTACGGCGCGCAGGATATAGTGATGCTGTCGATGCAGCGGATGCTGGACCCGACGGTGCCGGTGGTGGCTGCTGCGACGACGCCCACGATGGTGTACGCTGCGCGGGTTCCACAGCTATTGCTGACCCCTGCACAGCGGTACAGTTTGATAGTGGGTTGCCTCTTGGCTACCTTGGTCATCGCTGTGGGCGTAGCGCTGCTGATGTACCACCGCCGCAAGGGCAGCTTCAGCGGGTGTTTCGCACCGAAGGTCGTCACAGACCCAGTGACGTTTGTTGTGACGGACGTGGAAAGCAGCACAGCGTTGTGGGCGGCGCTGCCGCAGCTGATGGCTGAAGCGATCGCCGCGCACCACCGGCTGATCCGGCAAGCGATCCGGAAGCGCGCGTGCTACGAGGTGAAGACAATGGGAGACTCGTTCATAATTGCGTGCAAGGACGCATACACTGCTGCTCGGCTTGCGTGCGATGTGCAGACGCGGCTGCAGGAGCACAACTGGGAGACCGATGCGATCGATCGCAATTACCGTGAATTCGAGCGGCGGCGCGCGGCGGATGTGAGCGGGTACGCGCCGCCGGCGGCCGGTCTTGGCTTGGAGGAGTATCGTGCCGCGTGGCGCGGGCTGCGCGTGCGGATGGGGCTGCACACCGGCCTTGCGGATATCCGGTACAACGAGGCGACGAAAGAGTACGAGTACTACGGCGACACGCCGAACATGGCTGCGCGGACGGAGGCGGTCGCGAACGGCGGGCAGGTGCTTGCGACGGAGGGGACGTGGTGGGCGCTGTCAGATCGTGAGCGCGACGCGTTGGTGCACGAGGACCTCGGTCCACAGGAGCTGCGTGGCGTGCGATACGCGGTGGAGATGTACCAGCTGAACGCGGTGCCCGGGCGAAGCTACGCACCACTGGGGAGAGGGAAAAGGGTAATGCTGCACAAAGACGACGCAAAAAGGGCTGCATCGCGCATGGCGCTCGTGATCTCTGTGTGCTTCGCGACCTATACCGCTGAGGAGAGAGCGGTCGCGCTACAGCTGCTGCTGCAGCGGTGGCATGTGGGCACCCCACCCCAACCTCGCTACATGCGGGCGGAGGACTACTGCAAATTGTTGATCAATCGGCTTGCGGAGCGTCTCGCGAGCATCGCGAAGGCTCGGATCGACATCGATAGGAACAGAGCGACGAGGGAGGATGCACCGGGAGTCGTTGCTACGGCTGATGCTAACGATGGTGCATCCAACTCCGTCACGGATGGCGGTTCCGTGTTCGGTGCTGCAGGTGCGCGTCTTCTCGACTCGCCGCGCAGAGAAGCGCATGCGGGGGGCAACGCTCCCGCTGAGACGCCCGAGGGGTCCGACGCTCCTCGCAGGTCGGTCCCACCTCCGAGTCCATCGATCACTTCCACGCAGAGATCAAGTCGTGCATCGCGCGCAACTTTCAGGGACGACGTTGAAGCGAACCTCGACACATGACGAAGTAGGCCGGTCGGTGTCCGAGGGAGGAGGAGGAGGAGGAGAAGGAGGGGAGGGGGGACGGAGCGGAGGACAGGTAGAGTTTTTCTCAGCGCAAGTTGACTAGTGATATGGGGTATAGGGGCCTCAGGTGCCGGTGCACAGCTCCATGCGCTACCGGACCAGCAACGGCGGAGCACCAGAAACGGCTTACGGTGCAGGTGTGGGGTGTGAGAGGACAGAGATACCACGGCTTCCCCTGAGAACGCTGCGTCTCCTTTGACCTGCGTTCCTCTCCCTACGTTTTTACATCTTTCCTCGATGACTGCAGCACTCTCCTCCAATCGCTTACCAAATGTCTACCACCTCCACGATGCCTCTCTCGCTCCCCCCGTCACACTTCTCTCTTCCTGGACTGAAATATCCGATGCAGCCTGGTCACCCCTCTTCTTGCTGTTGCGGCTTGCGCTTCCTTCTCCCTCACTTCCCCTTCGCCCTCCTTTCTGTTGCGGCTCCGTAAGCGGCGCGGAGGCGGTGGCCAGCGGTGGCCACCTACACTGACCAAACCACATGCGGCATGCTGGACCAGCGGCTGGGCTCGCCTCCGCGCCGCGGGTGTCTGGCCATCGTCTGTGATTTATGTCTACCCGTGCCTGTTCGAGCGCGTGTGCGCCTGCGTTCGTGGTGTCGGCGTGTTGTGTGAAGCAGTGATGGTGGTTTCCGCGTCTAGTTTTTGTTTGAGGCAGTGGTCTGGTGTCGGCATTTCCTGCACATCTGCCCTCCCCGCTGCTCCTCTTGTGTGCTTCTTTTTCGAGGATTTTTTAATGTACCTGGCGTTATGCCGTGCTGCACGATGCCGGTTATGATGGGTGCGCGTTGCAGTTTGGCGGTGGCGGTGGTGATGGGAGTGGGAGCTGCTACGGACGACCTGGCGTGTTGTGTGTGTATGTGTGTGGAAGCTCTTTCCCTCTTCTCCATCACTTTTCTCTTTCTTTCATATTGCGCCTGTGCCTGTATGTTACCTAGCCCGTTCATATCTGCTGGATATTGTGATGGTGGTGGTGGGTGGGTGGGGGGACGTGTCAGTGATGAGCCACTGAGAATCGCTCGCAGCCCTCCTTTTTCCTTCCTTTGGTCGTCTTACTTTTACTTGCTCTTGTCCCTTCGCCTGTCTGGTCGGTGCTGCCGTCGGGTATAGGGAGCGGTGCGTACAGGTGGAGAGGAAAGGAGGGTGTGTGTGTGTGTGTGTGTGTGTGTGTGTGCGGGTGTGTACGTCATTGCGGTGGTTTAGTACACCCGTTTCAGAACACCACAGCAGTACCGATGATGGGAGTCGGTGGGAGCAGCCAAATATGTCTCTCTCTCTTCTTTGTGTGTGTGCTTGAAAGACTATTTTCCTGCTCCCCCCACACCTGCTCTCCCCTCCTTTTCTTCTTTCAAGTGTGCGCGGGTACGTCTTTACTCTTGTCTTGGCCGTTGGTTAGTGAGAGGGGAGGGGGGAGGCGGGTGAACGACGTAGATTCTGAACGCTGGATAAAGTAAAGCTCGCCGTGGATACCTAACCACCCACACCTGCCCCTCTACATATATATATATGTATGTCGGTATGGCTCTCTCTCTCTCTCTCTATGATACGGCGAGTAGATGGAGAGACCGAAAGCTGCCTCGGTCCTTGCACCGGATGCGGCTCCGTCTGGACATCTTTCGCTCCCCCCTTTTCTCTCTTTTCGCTTTTGCTTATTCGCTTTTGTTCTTGGTGGATATGGAGATGCTTTTTGTTTTTTTTGGGGGGCTTTGGGCCCACAGACCTGCTAAAAGGCTGCCAAATCTCTATCTATCTATCTACATATGTATATATATACGAAACGGCGTGGAACTCTTCGACGGATGATGAAGCAAAACGCACACGCACACAACAAAAAGGGCACACAGGGAACGGGGCGAGCGGACGAACGGCAGAGTGGGTGGTGGATGTTGGCACCTGCTGCCGCCTTTCTCGCCCTGTCTTCCAACTGCGCCTTTCTCTTTTCCGTGGTTTATCGTCTCTTTCTTTTTTCTTTTATTTCTTCCATCTGCTCTCTCTTCCTTTCTCGCCTTTCACTGGATGTGGGCGTTGCACTTGCGTCTTCTTCTCTCTTTTTTTTTTTTTAACAATGCGTGGTTGGAAACCGGAAAAAAAATAGTTTCGGTGGTGATCTTTGCAGCGGCTGTGTGCGACACCTTGACGAGCATTCGCACACACACACACCGAAAGGCATCCCCCTTCTTCTCCCCTCCCCTCCCCTCCGCTTATCTCAAAGAAAAACTTTTTTCGATGAAGGGCTTTTCATTTTATGGTAGAGAGGATGCTGTCTGGAAGGTGAGAGAGATGAGGAATCTGCAAGTAATGCTCTTTTGCCTGATCGGTTCAAGCTTTCCGCCACTCCCTCCCCCCCTTTTTTCTCTCGACATGTCGACCTTTCTTTCGCTAAGAACTCTGATTTCTTCTTCTCCTCCGCTTACCACCACACGGATGCACCGGCGAGTGGCGTGGGCGAATCATCTCGCTTCCTCTCCCTTTTGCGGAGAGGAAGCAAATGGTAAGGGGCACGGACAGGGGTGGGGGTGGGGGGATATATCGAGCTGCTCAGCCTTGATTGGTCCTCTGTCCCTCCTCTTTCCTTCCCTTCCTTTCTGTTCGAATTTTTGGCTCGCTGCACCGATCGCTTGGTGCATGGGAGGCACATTTGCCTGTTCAGAGGGCGCTGATACCAACCCGACCGCGCTGGGTGAGAACGGTATCCGTGGAGGCAGAGGGTGTCCTTTCCACTAAAAACAAGTATCGCCGTCTCTCCCCTCGTTCTTCTTCATTTCGTCTTATCCTTTTCACCGATTCTTGCGGGTCTCCTCGTCCTGTCTACGTTCTCTCTCTTCTTTCATTCTCTCTCCCCCTCCTCTCCTGTCACATCCCTCCCCGTATTTCGATGCATCAGCATGTTTATGCAACAGCTGTGTACCCCATCAACACACACTTCGAGCCGTACGGCGATACATCGCGCATCTCTCTCCCCCCTTTCTCTCTCGCTCTTGCTCTAGATCGTCGCCGCAAGGAAAAGAGAGAGAGAGAGAGATAGTGGTTGGTCCATGAAGGCGATTGATACGTCTCGCAGAGGGGAAAAACCGGAACGTGTTGATCTCTAGCGATAACTGGAGTCTAGTCGTAGTAGCAAGTATAGGTGCAGCGAGGTAGTTCAAACTGGAGCAGGAGAGCAACTAAAAACCGATAGGATACGACCTTAGCACACGCAGACCCACGAAACTCACAGGGAGAAGGAAAGCGAACGGATTAGCAGCATATATATATATATATATATATCTGTAGAGGACACCGGGAGGAGAAGAGGGAACACGTGTGGTTTGGCCTTCGCCACATTTTTCTACTTTTCATTCGCTAGGGGATATTTCCATCCATCCACAAATCGGGGAGAAGCCCCACGCGCACCTCTTCATTTCCTTCCCCGCTTTGCTCACTTTTCCTTTTTTATTTTTCGTAGAGTACGAAAGGCTAACAGAAATGCTTCGCTTTGGGCACCGCGGTACGTCGATGGTGCATGCGGCCTTGATCTTGCAGACGGCGCAGCGAACGAAGTATGTGCGACAGCCTAGCGCCAACTGGGACCCCGTTCATGAAGACATCAACGCGCACGTGAAGCGGCGTATCCCTGGAGAGACCCGTATAGACCGCGTGAAGCGCTTCGCACGTGAGTGGCGTAATGTGGAGCTGGAGCTGGGCATTTATAAAGATTCACGTGGCCGCGAGATAAAATACCGCAAGACGTTCGTCTACCGCTACACATACCCGAACGCTTTTGATGAATTTTGGTGGCCCTGCAAGTAGCGCAGAACTGATCAGCGGTGATGCGTACGTGAACACCTCCTCGTGGTGGTGAATAAGGGGGGGGGACGTGCCGGAGCGTGGGGGATGAGTCGGCAACGTACGGACGTGCTCAAGAGCGTTGCACGGACGGGGTGACTCGAGGAAGAGGGGGAGAGGAAGCCGGGGCCTGGCGAAAAGGCGGAAGGAAATGCGGAGGAGGGGAGGGGGGGGGAGGAGTTTGCTCATGCGACACGGGGAAGCCGAGGAGGAGACGGCAACTCTGCCATTGCTCTCTCTCTTTTGGCGTGCTGACGTACATTTGGGAAACGCCGCTCTCTGCTTCCTCGCCTTCTCTTTTCCCAATCGTTTCTTTGCTATTTTCTCTTCCCTTTTGCTGCCCCGCTTTTTTTTTCGATGCACGCATGACGGTTCGCCCGCTTCCAACGTCGTGTCAGGACGAATGCGAATGCGTGTGCGTGTGTGTGAGAGAGGAGAGACCGGGTCGTTTGCTTGTGTATGTTTGGAGTGAGTGGGCGGAGGAAGGAGGCTTTCACGCTTCCATAGCCTCCCCATATCCACCTTGCATGGTGGTGCCGGTCTTCCTTCTCGTTTCCTTTTCCTCCTACCCGACTGTTCCGAAGGGGCGATGGGAGGCTCTCCCTCTCCTCTCTTTCGCTTGGGTGTGTGTGTGCCAGAGAGAGGAGATCAGGAATGGGTGAAGGGAGCGGTGTAGTGCCTCTTGCAACTTTCTCCGCTCTCTCTTCTTCCTTTCCGTTGCCTCTTCTATCGCCATGAAGGGCCAACAGGGAGGCGTGTAGAAACGGATGGTGAGACACTCGCACACGGACCCACGCACCGGTGCGTGCGCGGATGCGCTAAAGAGGAAAGGAAAGAGGTGTGCGCTGGTTGGTGCGTGTGCCGAACTGAGAAGGTGCGGAGATCTCCGCGTGAAAGACGAAGGTGAAGAAAAAATCTGTGTGGTGCTGCGCGAGAGGAAATGTGGGCGAGCTTCTTTCTTCTACCCCACCTCTCCGTGTCGCCTCTCTCCCATTCTTCTTTTCATGGGATGCTATCCCTTCATTCTCTCGATGCTGTGATCTCTATCCTTTCTTTTCGCATCTGCTCTCCTCTCCTTTGCTTCTCACTCTCTTCTTATGGACTACAAGCTAGTGGAGCTCTGCTTCGGACATTACCGGAGTCGCTCGACCTCACTACCCCCCCCCCCCTTTCTCACACCGAAACGTTCTTGCGTATACGTACACGCGCACCGACTGCGGGGCAGTACCGAACGGAACATCAGAGTTGACTGCGCGGCAAACGCGAGCAAAGAAAAAGAGGAGAAGAAGTAGAGACAGCGGGGGGTGGGGGGGGGGCGGTGGACGTCGAGAGAGGAGGTGGAGCACGGTGGAAACGAGAAGAGAGCTATTCAGTGTCGTTGACGATGCCGCTGCGACCCACGAGATGTGCCTTCTTGGACTCATTCAAGGCGGCGCGTCGCGACTTTGAATCTCTTTTTGCCAAAGTGAGATCAGAGGAGGATATGCGCAGGGCGGTACGGCCGTATCTCGCTCCGTCTTCTTCGCATTCCTGGCGCCGACCGCATAGTGAGCGACTTGCCCGCTCTCAGGAGCTAAGCCGTCTGCGCACGAATACGTCGCTCCTTCTGCAAGAAGCGAGGCGACGGGGTAACCATCGGGTGGCTGCCGCGGCCCTGGATGTAGTGCTATCTGAAGTGGAGATGCGTCGGTTTGCCCTGAACTTCGAGCCAGCATGGATCAAGGATGCCATTTCATCCTGTCGCAATGCCGAGGAGCTGCATGCCATCAAGGGGGTGCTACAGCGGCATGAGAAACAGCTGCTGGCGAGCGGTTCTGTCGCGGCGTCGGAAGGCTTTCTACTCGCCAGCGCTTTGGGCCACTCGCGCGCCATCGAGAAGGCGCCCCGTCTGGGCGACGATGCACCTACGGGTGACGACGAGCTGATGGGCGATGCGGAGGCTGACAGCCAGACCGAGGCTGCTAATGCTAATTCCACCCTCTCCGACCCCAGCCCCTTGCCAGCTGCTGGGGTCGGCCTTCCAGCTCGCGGCAGCAGCATCAGCCTGCCTGGCCACACTGAGGTCGCTCCTGTTTGGAATGCGCTGGCCCAACCACCATCACCATCCGATATCGCCACATCGGGTGACACAAAAGGTGTCCACAACGGACTGTGGTCTTCCCCAGCGCAACGTGCTGCCGCAGGCGTACATCAGCTGCAACGCCACCAGCGAGACGTCACTGCTGGACCCAACGTGTCCTTCACGCGCTATTTTCTTCGTCAAGGACTGGTGCGCGATGAGAGCGAGTTACGGGAGTTGTATCAGGCGATGCGCTCCCGTCCACTTGATGTCAGCTTCCGTGTCATCGGTGGTGGTCAAACCCTTGCCATTTCGTCGACGGCCGCGTATGCCCCCCTCTCTACTGCTGTTCATAAGCTCTTGCGTGGTCGATCTGGGCTGCACCAAGTTACTTGGCTGCCGCCCAGAATGGGTGCATACACGATGGACACCCGCCCTTCTATCCCACAAGAAACAGTGCGAGCCAACAGAGAACTTCTCCGTTCGCTCGCGCGTGACCGCCTTATTGTATTCCAGAGTTTGCCCAGTATGCTGTCAGTCTGCTACCTCGATCCTCAACCGGGAGAGCGCGTGCTGGACTTGTGTGCGTCACCGGGTAACAAGACGGAGTTGATACTGGACTGCATGCACGGCTCCATGACAGCCGCTGCACCCTACAGCAGCGCCAATGCTTCTGCGGCGGCGGAAGCAACAGCAGCGCTGCGCTGTGAGAGGGGCGGCCAGGCAGGATGCGTTGTCGCAAATGAGGTGCAGGCGTCGCGTCTCCGTGTCTTGACGGAGCGGCTTCGTGATCTCTCCCCCGACGTGGTGATCACTCGGGGCCACGGGCAATCATTTGGCATGCCGGATGCCGGGCTGCACCACAGCAGCGGCGACGCCGCTTCTTGGATGGGTGCTGGCCTCTACGATCGGGTTCTGGTCGACGCACCGTGTTCAGGAGAGGGGCGCATGGGCCGGGATGCGCTTTCCTGGAGGCTTTGGCATCCCAGTCGGGCTATTGAGCTCTTCCCGGTGCAGTACAGACTACTCTTGCGCGCCATGCAGCTATGCAAGACTGGTGGTCGGGTGGTGTACGCTACGTGCACCCTGAATCCTCTAGAAAACGAGGCTGTCGTGGCGGCGGTGCTGCGCGCGTGTGGTGGAGCCGTTCACCTCGTTTCGCCTTCGTCGCCACGGCTGCCCNCGACAACGACGACCACTGCCACCGCGGCTTGCGCTGCGGAGGGGGATGAGGTGATTCTCAGCGACGTGCTGCCTCGCTGCTGTCGACGAATCTTTCCCCACCTCAACGGCAATACGGATGGCTTTTTTGTGGCCATCTTGACTAAAAGTGCGGACTTGCCACCTGCTCAGGCTGCCGCCAGCGACGCTCATTCCGGTGGCTCTTCCCGCATCCGGACGCTTCTCGCTGCACCGGCGGCTTCGTCCCAGGCCGCATCCCCCTCATTGGCGTTCCACTCGCCGCGGATGGCGCTGCGCTCGCACGCAGTATCTCTTACCAATAATCACAATATGCTGCATGATCGTGGACTGGTCCGACTACCCCCAAGTCACCATCTCGTTCAGAAGCACTTGGGATGCTTCTTCACGCATTCGTCGGCCGGTGCGAAACACGTATCCGCATTCCCTACGGCAGCGTCCACCGGCACTGCTGCTGCCGCTGTGCTTCAGCAACAGCGGAAGGACCGATGCGCAAGCGCTGCAGAGTTCCTCGAGCGGTGCGGTTGGAATGCCATGTGGCATGAGGGAGAGGGACTTCGGCTGCTTTCTCAAAGCGCAACGCAGCTGCTGCGTAGCCACGCCACAGCGCCTCTTCCATCCGACAATCCCACAGAGAAGGGTGTCCTTGGTGGCCGCGGCTTCGAGGCCCCTCCTCGCGGTTTTGATGTGGAAGTGCATTCTTCTCGGTCGCTACGGTTCACCACTGAGCTTCTCGACGCTGGCGTGCTTGTGATCAACAGTAAGGGCGCGCTGACGGAGCGCGGTGCTGCGCTTCTCCGGCACACTGCCAGTAGCCGCGTTGTGTCACTTCCCCTCCTGTATGCACAACTCCTCTTGGCAAATCGTGTGCTCGACGTGGGCACTGCTTTCGACTTCATGCCCGCTTTCATGCGAGATGCGGAGAGAGCTCTCAGTTCTCGGAAAGGGCTTCTCAGGTCCGAGGCGACGTCGAGAGGTATTGAAGCTGCTAGTTCGACTGGGGACACCCCTGGTGTGCCACCGTGGTGCCGTGCGGTGCTTTCTGCCCTTACCTCTGTTGCCACTTCAAGTGGGGCGGCAGCGACTATCGCTGGTGGCAACGCGATCGTCACGGTCGACGTATCTCCCTCCTCCTCGACGATCTCCGACGCTTCCCACGCTTGGGCCGTCCCTCTGGCGTCGTGGTCGTGGCCCGTCCGCGTGGAGGTGGTGCACTCACGGTCGAGCACCAGTGAAACCCTGCCGCACGAGCTTGTGCGCCTTCACCTCGAGCTCACGCCAGCGGCACGTCACCGTGCCCTCGCGCTGATCGGGCGCCTCCAAGGCCATGCCCACCGAAGACGCTCCCCCGTGGATCAGCAGCAGGCCCATTTGGCCAACACTGCGCGGCACGCTCCGAATCTCAACAGGGACGTTGGCGGGCCGTCTCGAACGTCACTGCTGCAAGGCACCTATCCGGCTGGACTTGTTTTCTCGAACAAGAACGCTCCTATCGTGCAGCCATCGTCAGAGGAAATGCTATCATCTTCCGCGGAACGTTCAGGTACGATCATTAGAAGAGGCTCTTGTGGAGGGTCGACAGCGGAGCCGTCGGCGTCGGACACACCCGTGTTCGAGCTTTAATGCATGCCACTGATGAGAACAGCCTCGACGAAGTAGTGCGGGGGAGGAGGCAGGGTGGGAAAAGGCCACCGAGGAAAGGGAAGTCAGGAGCGAGTGACGACGAATGCGGAAAGTAAGGGGGAGGGGGGGGAGTAGAACGAGAATGCAGGCCGGTACATGGTGGGAGGACGTCGGTTAGGAGGGAGTGTTTGTGTGTGTGTGTGTGCCGAGGAAGAAGCGAATCCTACGGCCCCCCTTCCTAGCCCCCCCCCCCCCCTCCTCCCTCCTTACGTTACGCTCCTTTACTCTCCGAAAAAGGTCCGCTGGCTCGTGTTTGGGATGCGGTGGCGTCCCAATCCCCGGCGCTTTCTCCTCTCCTTTAGAAAGAAAAAAGTATTTCGTGGATGGGAGGATACCCATATATATCTCCACACATATGCGCACACAGAGACACATGGGCCTGCCAAAGGGAAGGAAGGCAGAGTATCCGGTATTTTTCGAGGCTGCTGACGCTTTCTCCTCCGAACCGCCGCGGGCGGTCTCTTTATGTTTGCCTGTGGCGCGTGTAAAACGCGTTGTTGTAGAACAATGGCTAGCGGTGGTCCCCCTCCGTCTCTCCTACTTCCCCTCTCCTTAGCCCCCTTCCAGTGGCTTTTTACTCTCCCCTGCCTCGTCCTCCTCCTGCGTGCTTCGACACCCTCGTGTGGAGAGGGTTACGTCGGCTTCCTTCCTCCCTCCTCCCCTCACTGTAGCTCCTTTTTTAAAAGTTGTGATGTTTCTGCCGCGCACGTAGAGAAATACCGGCACCCACTCCATATACTCACCACCCCGCACACCGGCAAGGGCGTCCCTCTTCCACATCCTCGCAAACGCATGTCGTGAGCGGAACGCGAGAAAAAACCGGGCTGCCGATCAACATGTGTGAAATCCCGTCGGCGGGAGATAAATTTCGTGGGGAGGATGGCACCGTGTCCACCATTTTGCCGAGCAACTATGGACAGGACGGGGAGGCGTCGGAGGGGGAGTTGGAGGAGTACGCGGAGTACATCGGCATCGATGTGGCGAAGGAGCCCCAGCTGATGTATATTGCGAAGGAGGGGCTGCAGGCACCGCTACCCCAGAGCTGGCGGGCCTGCCAGACGGACGACAACGAGGTGTACTATTTCAACTTCGAAACCGGGGAGAGTCTCTGGGACCACCCTATGGATGCGCATTACAAGGCCTGCGTCATTGCCGCGCGAGAGAAGGGGGAAACGAGGGCCAATGTCGGCCCTGGCCCCAGTGCGGGGCAAGACGCGAAGTCCACTGCCACGAAAGCCATCGCCGATAGTTTCTTCCTGAACTCCACCGCGGCATCCGTGAACCGTTCGGCTGCGCCACTGGGCAGCATAGCAGGTTCGTCCCTCAAGTCGGTCACGCCGGTAATGGGGCGAGTACCTGGGGTATTGGGAGATGACGGAGTTAGCGCCACACGAGCCCCTCCAGATGCATCCGATATCTTAGCGCTCTCCTCCCAAGCTGCCTTTCCTTCTGGCATCGGTGCGAGTCGCTCCGCACCGGTGACGGGGCCTTTCCGTATTAAGGAGGCGGAGGCAGCACTTCGGAAGCGTCTGGAGGAGGTGAACGAGTCTCAGCTACGTTTGCTGCGCATCGAACTGGGTAAAAAGATGGATGCTCATCGGCAGCAGCTGGCAGAGGCGAAGCGCAAAGTACAAACTGAGTTGGAGAGCGCATGGGAACGGGACAACAGCACTGGTGATGCCGACGCGTCAGTTTCGGCGATGGCGGCATCGCAGCGGCGCCTGCGATTAGCTCGAGATGTGAAACAAATCGAGGAAAGCTGGCAAACACGTCTGCAGGAGGTAACCACCCGCGTCTGCGAGCTGACGCAGCAGGTAGAATCGAAGGAACAGTCGCTGCGTGTTACCTCCCAACAGCCGCCAGAAGAGCTGAAGAAGGCGCTGGAGGCGCAGAACGCGGCAGCGTTGACGCAGGTGCGAGATGAAAAAAAGAAGGAACAGGAAGCCTCCCTAGCACAGGTGAAGCGTGAGCAGGCAGCGTCGCTGGCGGAGGTGAGGCAACAGTCGAGTGATACGGTCGCTGCTGCCCAGAAAGCAGGTGAAGCGGAACACGCAAGAAAAATGCAGGAACGACGTACTCAAAACGAAAGCATGCTTGCCGCGTTGCGGGCGGCAGTTGCGTCGAAGAAGGCTGCCCTGAAGGCGGAGGAGGCCAAGAGGACAAGGTCTGTTCCGGCTATGGCAGGCGCCAGTCCGCTGACGGATACTGCAACGCGGACGGACGGCGAAACGGCTGCGCTCGTTGCAGCGCAGACTGCTGCCGATTTGGAGGTGGCCAAGGCGAAGGAAGCGAGTGCAGCCGCTACCACCCGACTCAGAGAAACATACGCGGCGAGGGTGTCGGAGAAGCAAGCGGCAGTGCGGGCAGCGAAGCAAGCTGTGAGCCCGTCAGGGGCTTCCTCTCATCATTCGAGCCCCACTCCCAGTGGCTCCCTTCAGGGGGGTGGAGCCGGCGTCAGCGGCATCAGTGCTGAGGATCAGGCGAAACTGGACGAGGAAGATAAGAAGTTGAGCGATGAATTGCGAAGGGCTGCTCGAATATTCGAGGAAGAGACACGGCTTATGGTTGCAAACGTGGCAGCGGGTCGTGCAGCAACCGCAGCGCCGACTTCGGAAGTTGCTGCAACGGTATCGGCCGAAGCGGTCACTGCACTGAGTCGCGCCGCCACCCAGGAACAGCGGGCTCGCGATGCAGAAAACATGCGTCACACTATTTCTATGAAGCAGCTGGAGGCGAAACACGAGCAGGCGACGCGTGCGATTAGAGCACAACTCGACAAGACCATCGCTGCCTCGAAAACTAATGGTTTTCATCCTCGCCGGCACGCATCCTTCGCCCCACAATTCACGGCGCGTAAAAGGGCGTGGCTGCGTGACCATCCCGCTCCCCCTCTCGATTTGCCTTCCTTGCCGCCCATCCCAAGTCTGCCTACCACCACGCTTCAGTCGCAGATGGAGGTGGTGCCCCAACCAGATGAGGAAGAGCAGGCAGCGTTGATCAAGGCACATCTCGTCCGTGTACGGGAGGCAGTGCAGCAACAGAACGAGCAGGAGTTACAGGAGCTCCAGCGGGACAGAAAGAAAGACATTGAGAAATGGAAGGAGCAGTATCGATCCAAACGAGTGGCAGAGGTCCAGGCGACATTGACAACGCTGAGGAACGCAATGCTGGCGGAGAGGGAGAACGCTGCTGCGCAGCAGGCTGCCCAAGCCGCCGCTGCTGCCAGAGAGGCTGAAGCCGAAAAGGTGGCAAAAGACCGACTTAAACAGCTCCATAATGACCTCGAAGCCCTAGAATCCAAGATGACCGCAACAGAGGAAAGCCACAGGCGCCAGACCCGTTCGTTGGAAGAGAACATCGCGGAGCTCGAAGCCACGCTTCTCACGCTTCGCCAAGAGGAATCAGAGGCAGAGGAGGCAAAGAATAAGCTGCTGCGGCAACAGCAAGAGCAAGAGAGAGGGCAAGCGCAGCTTGAAGCTACCGCAGCCATCGGCGGTGAAGGCACCACACAGCCGTCACCCATTACCGTGGGGTCTTCCGCCTCTCTCACCGATACATCTGATGCATTGTACGTGGGCGATGCCGAGGCCGCGGCGGAGGAAGCGGCATTGCGGACTCGATGGGTAGCCCTGCTGAAGGTACTGAGAACGGCGGTACATTCAGAGATGAGCCTGTACGAGCGCGCTTTAGAGGATTCGTATGCGCAATGCAGCACGTTGGCAAACTCAGGCTTCGGTGCGTTGGATGGTAAAGCGTTGCCTCAAGGAGGAGGGGGAGGGGCTGGAAGTGGTGAAGCACCGAACACGATCACCACTCCTCGTGACCGCCTAATTGCGGCCAACGCATCGGCGTCTCTCCCGCCGCCAGCGCCCTCCGTGACGGCCCCGGCGAGCACATCGATGGGTGCCTCCTCGTTTCTCTCTGCGCCTCAGCTGCCCCCTGTTACATCGTCGATGCCTGCCTCCTGCGGGGCGCCTGCCATTTCATCGGCGGGGTACTCCACACCCCTCTTGCGACCCTCACGGGCCTCTGACGACGGCGATGTTCGGACCGGCATAGGGCGCGGCGGTGTGGCGAATGTCGTGGTGAGGGGAAGGGGCATGCAGGAGATGCACGCAGTACCCTCTCCACAGCTGCGCCTCACGAGCCAGCAGTGGGACGGCGCTGTCCATGGCCAACACCCCCTCATGGCTTCCACCTTCCTTAATCAATCCCCAGCCTTGCATCGTCCGCTGTGCTGGGACACCAGTGCACTCTCTTCGACGGAGCCGTTGCCAGCTTCTGGAAGTCAATGTTTGAGTGTGGATCCCAACGCCAGTAGATTCACAGGTGCTTCGTCGGCAGCATCACCATACGGGAACCCCCCCAGCGTCAGCGGACCCTCGCTGCCGCAGAGCACCGCCACCGGCTACGGTGCTACTGCTGCTACTGCTGCTGAAGACCACCATCGCTTTACATCTCCGTACTCAGAGCTCTCAAAGACCATGGTGAGCGCCGTTGATCGTCCTGACTTCCATGGGCGATTTGAGAATGGGGGTGGTCCTGGAGCTGAAATGATCGGTTGCGGGTACAACATAGACGACGGGGACAACGTCGAAGACTTGGCTCGCCAGTATCGAGCCAGGCTTGCATATCTCCAACAGGCGATCCGCACGCAGCGGAAAGACTTGCAAGACCAGCGGAATGAGATGGAGCAGTGGCGGGCGGAATGGCGGGTGGATATGCAGGCCTGTAAGCGGCGTGGGGACCGTGCACTGATGCGGCATCTGAGGGGCGTCAAGGCCGAGCTGGAGGGGCGGGCGCGCGAGCTCAACATGTTGGTGCTACAGCTGAGGGAGTTGCAGGAGAATGCGCACAGGGAGGTGCGGCAGTTTAGGCGGTGGATGGCGGCGCAGGATGAGGCATGGCCCGAGGGCCTCCCCATTGGGCGAAGCGGCGTTGCAGCCGCGACAAAGCCCCCTCGGGGAGAGTTCGATTCATCCCTGCGCACCGAGGCAGACGCAGACGTCTCCCCGGCACCTCCCGATGCTGGGTAGACCTCCCTCTTTTTTTTTGCGGTTCCCCTGTGGGCACCAAGCAGGAAGGTTGTTGGGGTGCCGAAGGAACCCGTCGAGAGATCTAGAGAGATGGTAGGAGCCGGAGGAGGATCTGGTTGTCCTCTTATTGTTCTCGTAAGGAAGGATCTCCATGGCAAGGATGAAGTCTGAGAAGACAGCGCACTCCTGCTCTGTGGAGAGGAGGGGGAAGGGATCACGCTGAAGTGGCATGGTGGGCGAAGGGTAGCCCAGGCACATCGCGTTCATCTATGCCTCTGCACATGGCTTGATGAGTTGCACTCGGAGGAGACGTGGTGCGTTTCCTCCCGCTGTCTCTTTCTTTTTTTGCTGTTGCTTTTGGAAGGGAGGGGGGCTGATGTCCCATAAGGCGTAAGGGATGTGAAGGGGTGGTGGATCTTCCCATTCCTTGACAAATCCGTAGACCGTGGGCAGCAGCTTCTCGTGATAGAATGTCGACGTATGTGCATGCTTTTCGTAACAGAGGGGCTGCTCGGATGGCGCCGTGCCCCGTGACTCGAGCTCCCCCTTTTTCCTTTTCTTCCGATACTACAGGGGGCCTCTTTCCGGCCGAGGCTGGACCTATCCCTTCGCAGCCTGCTCCTTTAGAACAACGTAGCGAGTAAGTCTCGTCCGTGTGGGTCACGGCGAGATCGCCTTGGCGGGTACTTTGGAATGCGTCAAGACAGCCCGCCTGACGCACCTGGGGATGGACCCCCCCCCACCTCGTCTTTATTGCTCGTGCGCATTGGCTGGCCTTCAGACGGATCCGCACCGACTAACTGACACGGAGAGCCTGCGGGCACACAAATATATATACACACACACCGCTATGTGCGCACCTTCTCATTTCCTCGTACGCTCTCTTTCCCGCTCGGGACGTGTGATGCACCCTTCTCTTGTTCTTTTCCACCACCGCTTTCTGAGCATGCACGGATATACTCGGGCCATGTGGCTCCCCCTCCTCTTCAGTGCCGCCGAAACCTCATTTTTTCCGTTCTTTCGCTTTCCTCACCCTCCACCCATCTGCAGGAGAGAGAGAGAGAGAGAGAGAGAGAGAGTGAGGTAGGACTTCAGCGGTGCCATCGCGCAAATACCGGGGGTGTATCCGGAGAGAGGAGGAGGTGCATCTGAGGCAGAAGCAGCGAACAAGCCCGAAGGAGCGGAGAAGCGGCGAAGTGGTAAAACACATCGAAGGTGCGGAGCTGTGCCACATCCACCGACACACCCACCCACCCACCCATACACGTACAGCCGCACACTGATAATCCAGTATAAGCGAAGGGATTCAGCCGCACGCCACCATGGGTGTTCCCGGGTTCGCCGCTTGGCTCACCAAGAAATTCCCTTCGATGGTGATGAATAGCTGCCCAAGCAATGTCCATAGCCTCTACATTGACCTGAATGGCCTTATACACCCCTGCTGCCATGATGAGTTCGATCGGTCTGTTGCCTTGCGCACGCAGGAAGAAAAGCTGCGCAGCATCTGTCTCGCCGTTGAAACCCTCGTAGTGACCGTGCAGCCTCAGCAGGTGATCTACATCGCGATCGACGGGGTGGCGCCGCAGGCGAAGATGAAACAGCAGCGCGCACGGCGGTACATGAGTGCAGCTGTGCCGCTCACCGATACGGTTAAGCCCATCCACGGCGGCGATCCCGCAACGGGCGCACGTGTGGTGGCGGCGATGGAGAAGGAATCTACTACCCTGGAACGGTCCGAGGCAGAGCGAGAGCTTGAGGACGTAAGACAGGCTCTCCAAACGGACGTGCTCTATGGGGTTGCTGCCTCCAAAACAAGGGAGGGAGAGGGGACGCAGGATACAGTAACCGAGACGCCTTCACCCAATGGATCTTCCTCACCGATGCCGATCTCTTCGATATCGGGGCAGGGCCTTCGCGGTGAATTCATGTCTCCGTCTGTCTCCTCTCCCCTTCTACCACGAACATCGCTGGGGGCTGCAGCACCGTCAAAGGGAGCGTTTGATAGCAACTGCATCTCTCCTGGAACTGCCTTCATGGATGCGGTCGCTGCCGCTATCCGCGACTTCTTAAGGCGAAAGCTCTCGCCCGAGGAAAGGGCTGCGCAGGCTGCCATCGACGAGGATGGTGAGCTAAGGGGCCTGCCCGCCCCTGCACCAGTGCCGTCAGCCAAATCACCCTGGACGAACTGCGTCGTGATCTTCTCCGACTCAAACACGGCGGGGGAGGGGGAGCATAAGTTGGTGGACTTCCTGCGCACCCAGTCCGCCTTTCCAGGCTTCAACAGCGGTGGCTGCCACGTTATTGCAGGCCTGGACGCAGATTTGATTTTTCTTTCGCTTTCCCTGCATATCCCTCGCGTGGTCATCCTGCGCGACAACAATAGGTCGAGCTATGCACAAGCGCTTCTGCCGGACACCGCTGGTGGCAGTGTGCCGTCCACAAAGCTGGACTCGGCTCTGTCACCTGTGCAAAAGGTGACGTGTGACGGACTGTTGGCGGCTGCGAGGAGTTCCACGTCGTCCAACGAGGATACCGGCATTTCGGCCGCCCAAAGGGAGGAGGGATGGGACTCAGTGGCAACAGCTTTGGGTGGTCCTACTCCAGAGGACGCACCGTACACTGACACGCGCAGCATCCGAGGGGACACCGTATCATCCACACACACTCCCGCTTCACCGTCGCCGGCGTCACCGGCGATGGATGTCTCGACGACCGTTGCAGAACTTCCGCTAGCGCCTCTCCCCACGCACATAGCCGCGATGGTGGTCCCATCGAATAATAGCTACACTTATTTGGATATCGACGTGGTGGGTGGATCCGTGGTCTCCGAGGTGTATCAGCTGTGCCGAGAGAAGAATATGCAAACACAGGGGGACCCGCTGGCCGATGAGGCCAACTGCGTCACTGCGAATGGATTTCGATTCCACTGCACTCCCGCTGCGGAAGATGCAGGCAGTGACGCCAACGACGTCGATGTTGCCGAGGGCGATGCAATGCAGGCGATGCGGCAAGGGCGGGTGGCTGAGAGGAACACTCATCGCCAACGCGCGAAGACGAAGCGCCATTATCCCACAGTGGGAAGAACTCCCGCATCTCCACCCTCATCGCGGCCTCCGTTCCACCCGTGCACCTCCCTCGGCAATTCTAAAGTGATCGATGACTTCATCGTTCTCGGCATGCTGTTGGGGAATGACTTTCTGCCGCACTTGCCGAGCGTCTACTGCGAGGAGAGCGCCATGGATACCCTCCTGGACGTGTACGTCAGTGCAGTGCTTCCCCATGGGTACTTGACAGGTGGCCATCATTCGATTCAACTGGTGCAACTGGAGCGCCTTCTTCGTGCGTACGCCGCTGTGGAGGTGGCGCGGTTCCGCCAGTTTGCCATCCAGTCCGGCACCATGACGCTGCAAGAGGCCGCCACGCTGGCCTTGGACACCCCGCTGGATCGGCGGTGCTGGCGCGACTCCTACATCCGGAGCACGTCCCTGCGGAACGAGACTGGGGTGGAGGCGGCATGCCGGTCGTACGTGGAGGGCCTACGGTTTGTGTGGCGCTACTACAGCTCCGTCTCGGTGCAGGTGAGCTGGTCGTGGTTCTACCCCTTTCATCATGCTCCATTGGCGTTGGACGTGGCAGACTTCTTGCTGGCTCAAGGGCCGCACGTCCAAAGAGATCTCGCAGCCCCTCTGCTCGAGCGGCGGCCACCGTCGCCCTTCTGTCAGCTACTGAGCATTCTGCCGCCACGGAGCCATCGACTGCTGCCGGTGGCGTTACACGAGTGCATGCTGCACCCGTCAGCGGATCTTACCGAAACATTTCCTCGATGCTGGGCTGTAGACAAGGCTGGTGCGTATGGCAAGGAGCACTTAGCGGCGGTGCTGCTGCCCTTCGCCGACATGCAAAGGCTAAAGTCAGTCGTGGCAGCGGCGACTGGCACCTTCACGGCGGAGGAGATCCACCGCGATACGCTACGATCGAGCCATTTGGTACTGCAGAGCATGCACCTGTCTGTTGAAAGGTCGAGCGAATCCTCCACTCCCGTTATCACGACTGCCACCTCTACCGATCAGGTCGCGGCACCGCTGTCGGCGCCTCTGCAGAGCTTAAACGTATCCACAACGTGGCACGGCTTTCGTATCCAGGGCGGTGGTCTGTCACCATGTTCTAAGGAAGATGTTCCCGTGGAAATGCAAGGCTTTGCGACGGTCGCCTGCTCCTCCCTCATCGACGTTGTTCCACCGCTGCTGCGGCCCCGTACGTACTCCTTTACAGTGCCGATACCAAACATGACGGTGCTCCCTGATGGCGCCCGTGTCGCCGAGGAGAGGAGCTCGCATCAGGGGCGCGGTGGGGCCCGCTCCCGGCGTAGCAAGGGATGGAGTGATCGAACGGCCGGGCAGAAGCGCGAGGAGAATGCCGAGCTTGGTCTTCCAGCTGCGGCAGCGAAAGCCACGGCAGCCGAGCAGGCAAAACCGCCTATGCTGTTTGGTGAATTCGTGTTCTGTCTAATGGGGATCATGGTGACGGGCGCCTCTGTGACGCTCTGGCGATGCGCACCCACGCTGTCGTTTCTCCAGATCATATCGACGGTGTTGCAGCTGAGTGGCATTGGAGTTATGGTGCTGGTGCTGGCCTTCCTTCTCGGGCTTGCTGTGGCTCCTCAGGGGCGCAGCAGCGGCAGTGGGCTTCACCGTCACAAGATCTTCACGGCATTTGTGGATTGGCTATGCGCGGAGTGCCTCTCTGTGAACTTCCTTCGAAATCGCCGCTGCTTCATTTGCCGAGCCCCGTTTGACCCTGCTCGATGCCTCGCGATGTTCAGCCGACGCTCCGCAGCCGAGCCCCCGTTGATGGATCCCGATCACTCAACCTATGTGGCCTGGTACGGCATTGCCGGAGTTTGATGCCTCCGGAGCCTCCTCCCCTTTCTCTCCCCTCTTCCTCAACTACCTTTTGCAGACAGGAGGGACCAGTGGGTAACCGCCCACGCTGCAAAGATGGCTTCTTCCTTCTATATTTTTTTGTGTTGTGCGTGTGTGCGTGTCTGCTGAAGTTGCGGGCGGCAAGCAAGCGCAAAGGACTCGTTTACGAAGGAGGCGAGGAGGAGGAGGAGGCCTTGCAGACCTCCCATGCAGGAAAGTGCGTGACCGATCGGGCGTCTCTATACATAAATATCAAATGCACGTGTGCGTATATTCATTATGACAACACAATATTGATCCCAACTGGGTGGCTCGTACTGCGGCTGATGACGTCGAGTGGGTGCACGCATTGGTGCTGGTGCGCGCGTGGTGTTTACCTGCGCGGCTCGGTGAAGGTCATGAAAGAAGTCTCTTTCTCTTTCTCTCCATCACTCGTATTTCTCGACCCACCTCAGTTGCATCCTTATACGTCTCCCTGCCCCCCCCCCCCGTGCCCATTTTGGTCTCTCCGCCTCCCCCCCTCCCCTCTTCTTTTCTCCCTCCTTAAGAAGAGTCTCCTCACCGCTGAACACTCGCTTTTCCGCTTGGTCCTTTTCCCTTTTGGAAAATTTCTTTCGTGCCTTGTCTCTCGCTGGATTGCGTCCTCCTCCACCTTTCGCCCCCCCCCCCCCCCCACCCCTTCTCCAGTCTCGTTCTCTCTTTGTACGTTTTCCTATAGACCTGTGGACCTCCTTCCTTGCCACCCCCCCACCCCCCTCTTTCCCATCTCGCATCCTCACCGCTTACAACACGTACCTCCCGCCGCCCCAAAACTGAATTTCCTTCTCGTCTCTTCCTTTGTTCAGTTTTTGTGTTGTGCTTTTTTTTGGTTGTTGCAACATTGTATATATCTATCTCTCACCAAAATAAGACACCGCTCACTTGAAACGCCAACGCTGTTCACACACACACACTCTCTCTCTTTCTCGAGCGCCGATTCGTGAAGGGTCACAGAAAAGGCACCTCCCCCCTCCTTTCCCCCCCTTTGCCTCGCCTCAAAAATAGGAAAGACCCTCCCTCCTTTGCCAAAAGAAGAACAAAAGCAGAGAAACGACGTCTATTTTGTGAAATCAGATAAAATATTGCCCACAACTGCACACGCCTAGGGAGTCTTCTTTCAGTTCCCCACGCCATTCCTTCTCTCCCTCTCTTTGCACGTCCATAGTCGAATCAGGTAACAAAATTCTTTTCTTCTTCTCTTTGAACAAAAGAAATACATCTTCTCTTGACGAGTACTAACGCTGCCCCCCCCTCCTCTCCTTCCCTCCTTGCATCCCTTCTCCTTTCTTTTCTTCTTAAGCAGCACATCTATACACACACTCACACACAGGGAAAAGGAGAAGAGAGATTGTCTTGCTATTCTTTTTTTGTTCTCCCTTCAAAAAGAAAAGTTTTTCCCATTCCCTGCCTGACCGAACTTCTCCTTCATCTCCATCGGTGCATTCTCCTTTTCCGAGCCCTTTTTCGAAAAAAAAGAAAACCCGCCTCCCCTCTTTTCCTTCCCCGCACTCGTCCCTTCGCCATGTCGAACCCATCGAACTCGGTGCTGCAGGCACTGCGGGAAGAGCTGTGCACCCCAAGTCTCGGCCAGGCTCACCTTTTTGACGGGTGGCCGGAGACCGTAGATGAATGCGACGCGAAGCAGATCTCCCTGTTGAAGGAGCTCTACATGTTCTCCAAAACGTACCACGGTGGGGTGGTGCAGTACATCCGGAATGGCCAGGCGTTGCTGGCCCGCGAGAGTGATGAAGTGGACTTGGCCGCGGTGGAGATGCCACCGCTCCTCTTCGAGAGCCCCACCCTGCATCGACGAACGGCGGAGTTGACGGCACTCGAGGAGCGGGGCTGCGCGATGCTGCCCAAAACGGTGTTCGTGCTTGTTGCGGGCGGTCTGGGGGAGAGGCTCGGCAGTTCGAACATCAAAGTCGGCCTCCCCGTCCAAACGGCCACCAACACTACCTACCTGGCCTACTACCTCCAGTGGGCGCAGCAGGTGGGAGGCAGGGAAGTACCATTTGTCATCATGACCTCTGACGATACGCACGATCGTACGCTTGATCTGCTACGCGACCTGCATATACAAATGCCCAACCTGAGGGTCCTGAAGCAGGAGCGCGTGTTTTGCTTCACCGACAGCGCGGCGCACCTGGCGGTAGACAAGAGTGGCGAACTTCTCCGCAAACCACACGGCCATGGCGATGTCCACTCGCTCATCTACATGGCCACGGCCGCTACCGGCATGGTACCGGGCATCGAGAGCAGCGTCAGCGACCCTTCCCAGCCCCTCGTGGATGCGTGGCTGGCCGCTGGATACGAGTCGCTGGTGTTTATTCAGGACACCAATGCGGGTGCGCTCCTCACGATTCCCATCAGCCTCGCCATGAGCGCTGAACATTCGCTCGACATGAATTTCACATGCATTCCGCGTCTGCCGAAGGAGTCGGTGGGGCTGCTGTGTCGCATCCAAAAAGCTGGCGCGGACTCGTGGCTCGTTGCCAACGTGGAGTACAACGTCTTCGCTGAGGTGGCCCGTACCCTGACAAAGGAGGGAGGTGACGTCGCCAGCGGAGCTACAGGCTTCTCCCCTTTCCCTGGCAGCATCAACACGCTCTTGTTCAAGCTGGCCAGCTACGCAGATCGGCTTCGGGCGACGCATGGCAGCGTACCCGAATTCATCAACCCCAAATACTCCGATGAAACCCACCGTGCCTTCAAGAAGCCCGCCCGTATCGAGTCGCTGATGCAGGATGCAGCGCTGCTGTTTTCTGAAGATCACCACCGCGTGGGTGGAACGGTGTTCGAGCGGTTCTCCTACCAGCCGGTGAAGAACTCTCTTGAAGGGGCGGTGGCCCTGGTGCAGCAAGGCAACTACCCCTACTGTGCCTCCACCGGCGAGGCGGACTTCTATGAGCTGCAGCGGCGTCGTCTCAAGGCGGTACAGCTACCACTTTTCTATGATTCCGAGCCGGAGGTGACGGTGGCAGACGAGGTTGTCAAGTTGCACATCTTCCCCATCATCGTGCTGGATGCGGCATGTACGAAGTCGGGGTCGCTGCGTGACTTGGCCCGTGTCTTTCCAACACCGGAGGCGGTACACATCGATCAGCACAGCACTCTCATCGTGGAGGGCCACGTGGTGATTGAGAGCCTCGAGCTGAAGGGCGCGCTCACCATCCGTGGTCCCACCGATCCGGAGGCGCCGCCGTACGTTGTGCGCAACGCTACCGTGAGCAACGCCGGCTGGTCGGTGCACGCACTTCCCTCCCTCGATGCGGTGCCAGAGGTGGACCGCATTCGTGGGTTTGTGCTCGACAAGAACACCATGACAGTGCTGGACCACAAAGAGGGCTTGCATTCCTCCGACACCGCAAATCTGTGAGGCTGTCGGTGGAGCGACCCTCTCCACCTCGACTGAAGTATGAAGCAACGGATAGAAACCGCGAAGAGCAGCTCCCAAGCACGTACACACGTCGTGAAATGTAGAAAACCCTTCTCTTATCTCTCTCTATCTATCTCTTGTTCTCTCCTCGCTCTCTTCATGAAGTTATTCGACTTTATTTCATTATCTTTCTTTGTTCTTTTGAGCAAGAACGCTGATTTCGATCTCCCACCCGGCCTCTCTTGTTCTTCGTCTGAGTGTTTGTATGCATTCATGTGTGCGCTTGTGCGTGTGTGTGTGTGTGCGTTGCTCGGCTAACAAAAACGAGGAACCCCCCCCTTTCCCTCAGAAAAAACCAGAAAATGTTGGCTACAAACGAATTGGCAGAAGAAAAGGGAAACCACCGTTTGTGGCCCCCCCACCCCCTTCTCTCCTTACGTGTTTATGGCTCACAGGCGGGATAGCGGCAGCGGTGCCCCACAAGCTGGCTGCCGTCCATGCGAGAGCGGATGTACTTCACGCCAGCTATCCCCACTATTCTCTCGCAGTTGTCTCCTTCGGCTACGGTCTTCCACTATGTTCTCCCTTTCCTGATTACTTTGCGCTTCCCTCTCCTTCTTCAACCTTTCGTGTGGCCCTGCGCCCAACTCCGAATACAAGCTACCCGGTAAGGGAAGGCAACGTATTGGAAGACGGCCTACGCAAAAGACTTTGAGGCCCTTTATCCGAGAGAGCGTTACACGAGCCCGCTGTCGCTGCCTATTTCCTCTCCCCTACTGTACCTGTGCGATTCGAAAGAGGCTCCGTTTATAGATATTCATCAGCACCTGGACACACCTGGACACACCTGGACACACACCCAACTAGTGCGGCGTTGTAATGGGGAGTGTCATTGTCTGAGCCTCCCATTCTCATCTTGTTTCACCGGCGAAGTTTTTTCCTCCTTGCTCTCCGGTAGCAAGCTTGATCTCTCTCTCTCTCTCTCTCTCTCTTGCTATCTTTCTCCTTCCCCTTTCCATTTTTTATCCTGTGTGACTGCTGCTGCCGCTCCCTTCTTCTTTCTTTTTTTGTTTGTGAGCTGACTTTGATCTTTTTTTCTCTCCTTTGTTCTCTTTTCCTTCGCGGGAGAACGCAACTTCCAACTTGCGCGGGTGGACGGGTGTGTTGGTGCCACCGTCATCCTCTGCCAATCATCTCGTCTCCCACTTTCTTCCCCTCCATCCCTCCATCCCTCCATCCCTCCATCCCTCCTCCTCACTCGGTGTGTTCCCGCCCCTTTTTAGGTGAACAGTCGCTATCGCCGTTGACGTCCCTCGCTCTCGGAGGACACAGGAGGAGTAGAGAGCGCCCCATCATGCCCATCATTCTGCGCTTATGCGTGGCCATTCAGCTTCCGACAGATGCCGAAAGGACGCCCAGCCTTGCCCCTTCCACAGAGCCGACGCCCACGTCATCCGTGGCGCCGTACCACCACAAAATCTCAGGGAGAAACACCACCCTTCCAGAGGAGCCTTCATCGGTGTCCAAATCGAAAAGTGTGCGGGGGTCTATCTGGTCCCCACGGAAAATTTTGCGCGGTATTTTCAAATCCCGTTCGCG